>CADDIJ020001626.1:0-108462 GCA_902809745.2 Tetradesmus lagerheimii | reverse complement strand
GGGAGATCACATCAGAATGGAGCAAGTCAGCAGTAGTTGGCATGGGCCTGATGATGGCTACCAAGCCGAAATCGTTCGTCCTGTAACCAGCTCATTGCTCGAGTTGCCTCCACGGCCAGTGTGGTTGTTGCAAGCTCTCCTACTCATCCCAAACACACGATCACATCAGACACATCAAAGGGCAGTTCAACGCGGCTAGCGGCTGGATATCGTCTTTTTCCAAACACCAGAACTCCACAAGCATTGAATGCGTGCATGTGTTCGTGCACTGCTTTAGATAGTGTGCCACAGCAGCTACCTCAGTGCCGCAATATGTGGATGCAAGCTGTTCCCGCACTACCGCATAACCGAACAGCTAACATCAGCTGCTCTGTGGTATACCTGCAGGTATCTCCTGCCCTGCAGAGTGCTTTGCATTCCAGCTGCTGCGCTGCTGCATGTGTTCTGCTGCATCTCAGCTGAATTGCTCCGACTGTGCCACCTGCTGACTGCTGAGTGCTCTCATACAGCGTGCATGCCTTGCATGCAGGGGTAGGGTGTCACTGCATGCTTTTCGTGCTAGGGTGCTACAGTGGTTCAGCCACGCGATCTGCTGCACCTGCCCATTGACTGCCAACATGCTCTCCTAGAGAGTAAAGTGACAGCCACGCACCTTGCACCCCAGATGCTGCGCTGCTTGCCCCTTCATAACTTCAAAGGTGCCCAGGTACACTGCGTTGGCAGGTGTGTTGCGCAGAATGGTCGCGCCCAAGCCCTGCAGGATGCAACAACAGCAGCCGCAATATCAGGTAATAGTGTTCGCAGCAGGGAGGCACACCACGCTGTGTGTTACGCAGAATGGTTGCTCCCAAGCCCTGCAGGAGACAGCCACAGCAGCGCCAGCATGAGACACAAGCTCCAAAGCAGGCATCAAAAGCAGGTGCCGTCACTGATGCCGTTCCTGCTTCAAGCAATGCGCTCTTTTTAAGTGGAGGCGGCCCTCGCACAACAAAGGTGTGCCGTTGGTGTCGGCCACAAGTCCTCTGGTGCCTACTTGCCAGGGCCCCTGAAGTTGTGCTGCTCCATAACACCATGCTGCAGCTCCCATCAGCGCAGCCAGCTGCAAAGCAAGTGCCTTGCAAATGCACAGTCCACATGTATGATGACACAGGGCACTTCACAGCTGCTCACTGCTATTAGTGCCTGTTAGGACAGCATGTATGTAGTAGGCATGCACTGCATGCTTTGTGAAACAATCCCCATCTGGAAGGCCACCTGAAGCCGTTTTCCCACATGTTCACGTGTCCACATGTTTGGCTACACAGAGCACTTCACAGCCGTAGTGCATCATGACAGCATGTACGTAGTAGGCATGCACTGCATGCTTTATGAAAACCTCCCACACATGGAAGGGCCCCCGGAGGCCCCCTGTTCACAGACATACTGCCGTACAACTGCATGTATGCAGTAGGCATGCACTGAAAAGTTCCGCACCTGAAAGGGCCCCCTGAAGCCGTTTTCCCGGATGGTGGCCTGCACGCACGCGCTGACGGTGGTGTAGGGCGGCCTGTAGTTGGGGTCGGCCTTGCTGCGGATGATCTGCACCTGGATCTGGCTCTTGTAGAAGTCGATGGGGCCCTCTGTGGTGGGTGGTAGTGTGTGGCATTGCAGTTGCAGCAGACACAACCATGCAGCATAGACAAAGTTAATGCGCTTAGATATGCGGCCGCTTGTACATGTTGGCCCTCTGAAGTAGCGCAAGTGTTGGCATGGTCATGATGGAGCGCATGATGCAGAACAAGGAGTGCAGTCAGACACTTTGCCTTTGCATACGAGCACTCGGCTGCCACTGTCCAGCAACAGTGCAACGTGCACATAGTTGTTCATATGCCAAGTGCCACTACCCATGCGAGTGCTGCTGCTGCTGCTGCTGCTGCTCAGTACGCTGTGCACAGTGTGTCTGCCTGTAACGCTGCTATACAACTCGACTTGATCAGCCAGCGGTCGCACCTGTGAATGCTGCTATGAAGCCAGTGATAGCTCCCGCCTTATAATAATCCGACGTCCGCAGTGCTCTGCTGCTGCCGTCTGCATTGGTGGCCAGCCAGCGCTTGCTCTCCCCAAAGGCGCCAAAGAGTGACGCGCGGAAAAACATCTGGCCAGCCAGCGGCGACGCAACACCCTGCAGGAAATGAAGGAAATGAAGCAGCAGCATGGGGAGGTGGAGGCAGGCTAAAGGATGTCAACACGGCAGGACAAAACATCTGGCGACAAACATCTGGCCAGCCAGCGGCGACGCAAAACCCTGCATGAAATGCAGGCAGGCCAAATGACGACGTTTGATATGTCATAGCACTACGTATTTTGACCTTGAGCAGGAGGAGGTGGAGACAGGCCAAAGGACGACGCTGGTTACGTCAGAGCTGCACTATGTGTCATGAATAATGTGAGCTTTATCTATGTTTGCTGGAGTCCCTGCTGATGACAATGCCAGCAAACAAAGTGACATTGCAACAGTGCCTGCTCCGCGTTGGTGCACTTTCACTGCGGCCGAGCACTTGTTATGAGCCTCATACCAACCAGGCAGGCCCTGTCACTGACTGCAGGGTAGCAGCTGCACTAGCAAACCCCAAGTGCTGCCTTGCCAACAAATGAACACATTTATGTCAATTGCCTTGCCTCATGCCAACCAGGCAGACCCACCCACTGCGCTAGGTCATCGCTCTGACTGCTTCAGGGGAGCAACTGGCAACTGCAAACTATGTCAACCAGGCACACCCTGCACCCATACGCAGGGTGGCAGCTGCACTGGCCAAGTGCAGTCACAAATCTGAACATACTGCGGCTGACTGCCTTGCCAGGCAGGCCCACGCGCTGCACTAGGCACTCCCTGTGACTGCCCTAGGGGAGCGGCCGGCAACTGCAAAACTCCAAGTGGGCACACTCATGCACCGAACGCATTGACTGCTCACCTTGTATAGACCAGGCAGGCCCTCCCACTGCACTGTTTTCTTTGCACAGTCCACCACACCAGCTGCAGACACGAAAACATGCCACAGGACAAGCGTTAGAACAGGCGTGACCGTCACGTGTATGATACACCCCGCAGCAATGTATGCTTGTTATGCAACGTATGCTTGAGCTGTGATGGAACAGTTGATTTGTCGTATGTTGCAGCCAATGCACATGTGCTGCGCTGGCATCATTGGACACGACATGTCTGCTGCTACATGCTGCTGCGCACTTGCACATCCTGCAATGCACACTTGCTGCCTTGCACTGGCTCATCACTGCAAATCAGCTGACAGGCATTGCTTGCTTGTACTGCAGAGCAGCCAAGATGACCCACCATAGATTGGCTTGTCTATTGGCTGCGTTTGCAGGCGAACCTTGATTGTGTCGAAAGGGTGGCCCACTGCTGTCACCGCAATGCCACCTGTAGATTTGAAGCGAAATTTCAAGCAGCTGGAGTGGGTGTTGCCTAGGGTCCTGTTCCTACCACCAGATGCTGCTTGGCTGGCAGTGCCTAGTCAGGTGCTGTCTGCTGATGTTGGAGAACTCCTGCTGGCTGCCTCGCACTTCTGAGTTGGCTCAAATACATCCCAAACACCTGTTGCAAATCTTCTAAATTGATTGCGAGCTCAGATCCCCACGCGTGAAGCGCAAACGCACATTTAGCGCGTGGTAGCACTAGAGCTTATGTGTGTCAGCCAACTACGCACCGCAAGTTCCAGCAAATACATCCTTTGCAAGCTTGAGGAATCCAGTGGCCGGAGCCTTGGGTTGCTGAGTTATGTCGCTGGCCATGGCTGGTCCTGCTGCTGCTGCCTGGGCCATTCGCGCGTCTGTTGACCACGACCTCTCGATCAACTCATTTAACACATCAAGCAAGCTGCAGCGTCAGCTTGGCGATGCTTGACTGCCTCTCCCCGGCATTGTAGCTTCTGTTATGTCACAACATGATCGTCCGTGTGTGAGACGAAGCCCGATCAGCAGCGTAATCAGCGCATATCTTGTTGAAAGTTTCAAATCACTGGCTTTGGGGTTGCGACGTTTGCTCTTCGGGAACCTCTCACCCGCGCTGGGCACAGGCCTTGCTCATTGGCAGAGCAGCGATCCCCAGCTTGAAGATCATGGCTCTACGTAACGGTATAGGACAGCTGAGCCGGCTGCTGGCTCTGAGGGGTCTCGGCAGTTGCAATGCTCTGTCCAACAGCAGGATGTTTGCCTCAGAAACAGTGAATGGCGTTCCTGTGGAGGTAATGCCACGGTAAAATGCTACATATCTTTAGATTCCGGTGCATAGGCGATGCAACTTGCTTGATCAGCTATGGGCAAGCTAGTGCACTGTTGGCAGTTCTGCAGATATGCAGTTGTGGTAGGGCTTTTGCAAGACACATCACCCAACCCACCACAACATCACTGGCACAGCTGAATTAGCCATTGCAGTAGCTAGCAGCTCTGATGATCTTGCTGAGCCAGACGCCGGATCCGCGTTTGCAACAGGGCAGCAACAAGCATCACTGCAGCAGCAAGACATGTATGGGTCCTGCTCACGATAGACTGTTGAATCTGCGCATAGCCGTGCCACAGCAACCCATCACAGCATGCTCAGCAGTGACCTAGACATGGCAGCCACTCCAGGAACACAACAGGCACCAGCCAACCCCAGCAACAGCAGTGCAGAGCATGCGTTGTACGCGGCGATTGCTGATTTGCACGCCACAATCCATTTCGTCCTCAGATGTCACCTCAAAACCCAGCCATCCTAACATCTTCATGTGTCCTCTCTGCGTGGGTCTCCCGCTGCTGCATGACGAGGGAAACACCAAGACTGTGGCAGTCACTAAACCCGCTCGGTCATGCACGGGCCTGTGTAGAACCCTAGAGCATGTTGCTGGTGTTGCTGGCCGCGCGTGTGCCTGTGTTCATCTGCTGCAGGTGCACAACGAGGGCGGCGCCAAGCGAGTGGTGGTGACCAAGAACCTGCCTGGCGAGCGCTGGCTGCAGATCCTCACAGCAGCAGGCTGCCGTGTAGAGGTGAGGCTGGGCATTCATCAAGAGTCTGAATAGAACACGAACTTTGAAGATCAGGGTGGTTGCTGCTGGCTAGCCTGTTGGTTGCGAGCGCTGCAGATCCTCACAGCAGCAGGGCTGTCGCGTAGAGGTGAGGCCACTCATAGTATTTTGGTGGATGGAATCAGACCAGGGTGTTTGCTGCTGATGAATGCCGTCGGTGTAGGGTGGATGCTGCTGCCTAGCATGCTGGCAGTGAGCTGGCTGCAGTTTCTCACGGCAGCAGGCTGCCGCATAGAGGTGAGGCCAGCCATCAACTACGGGACTTGGTGGATAAACTGTGTTAGGTCAGGGTGGTTGCTGCTGGCTCGTGGCCTGCTAGTAGCGAGGAAGCAGCCGCAAATGCCACAGCGACAGGCCGCTGCGTTGAGGGTGAGGTCAGCCACCAACCACACAACTTGTTGAATGATCTGTGTCATTGTATGTAAGCCTGGTGCTGCTGGCTACCCTGCTGGTAGCGAGCGCTGGCTGCAGATCCTCACGGCAATAGGCTGCCGTGTAGAGGTGAGGCCAGCCATCAGCCAAGTAACATGGTAGATGAAATGTGTCAGATCAGGGTATCCTGGCTAGCCTGCTGGTAAACAAGTGAGGGGCCGCGAATACCAACAGTAGCAGGTTGTCGTGAGACTCCCTTACCTACACATGAAGGCCTGCACTGCTAGCAACAGCCCTGCAACGTTGTGGCAGTCCTTACTGTAATACTTACCATTCGTGTGAATGGTCGTCGCAGAGTGTTGCCAGCAGTGCAGGCTGACATGTGTAGGCGTCAGCGCCGCCTGCGCTGCTGGCCTGATGCTGCTTTGAAGTACGGCAGTGTCCACAGACGCTGCCTTTATCGCAGCAGCAGCTGCAGCTTGTAGGTGAGAGCTTGCATATCCTGCTCGTCTGCCAGCAGCTTGGCAGCGTTGGGGTGTTGATTAGTGTGGCTCTGCTGAGCTGTACGGAAGCGCTGCAGATGATGCGGATAACGGAAGCGCTGCAGATGATGCTGATAACAGGTGATGGGCTGCAGCAGTGCTCAGCAGCCGCAAGTTGGCGCGTGCACCGCCAGGCCGGCAGCGCTTGAACCCTTTCTCGCAGGACTATCTGTAGCCACTGCTGCTGCTGCTGCTGCCAGGTGAGCCAGCACCCGGACATCATCCTGGACAATGCCACCGTGAAGAAGCTCATTGGAGACAAGTGTGACGGCGTCATCGGGCAGCTCACAGAGGTGTGTGATTATGTCTGTCTTATGTTGCGCATGTCACAATGGGATGTGGCGTGGGTCTAACGCGTGCGTCACTGTGCTCAAGTTGGTACCGATGTGGCATCGTCATTGGCAGCACCACGGATGTGTGAGCCGGGAGCGGCTGCAAATCGTACTTGGTGATGTGAGCATTGCCCGTGCTGATGCTGACGCTGACGCTGCTTTGCTTGTGGTTGCAGGACTGGGGTGCTGAGCTGTTTGAAGCCCTGAAAGCAGCAGGCGGCACCGCATACAGCAACTACGCTGTGGGCTACAACAACGTCAAGGTGCCAGAGGCCACCAAGCGCGGCATCCCAGTCGGCAACACGCCAGGTCCGATGTCTGTCTGCTTTCAGCACTAAACATATAGGTTACTAGTAGTGTAAGTTCTCTTTTGTTTGATCATGGATCCAGGCATGCTTGAGGTGCCAGAGGCAACCAAGCGCGGCATCCCAGGCCGCAACACACCAGGTGCGATGTCTGTCTGCGTTCAGCATCAAACCAATACGCTACTAGCTAATAGTGTAGCTGCTGTCATGACAGATCGTGGATCGAGGCATGGCTGAGGTCTCGGATGCCACCAAGCGCGTCATCCCAGTCGGTAACACGCCAGACGCGTATGTGGCGCTTCTTGTAGATCCAGAGTAATCAATGCTTTTCCTTTTGTTATATATATCCCTCTCTGTGTCTCTGTGATGTTAGACTGTGTTGGACCAGATGTTACCCTTGTAAAGTTTGACTGTGTTTTCCAGGTGCTATTTTTGTGTGTTGGCTCAGCAGGGTGTCTGTGTGAGATGTATGCTGCCTTCTGAGTCCAGCCTGGAAAGGCCTTCAGAGCTGCCAATGCTGCCGGGCAGAGATGGGTAGTAAAATGGACCCAGGTGTGCTGGTCCGCCTCTCCTACCCACCTCTGCTTGACAGCATCGACAGTCGCGAAGGGCTGTCCAGGCTGGACTTTGAGGCAGTATCCATGTCACAGTGACATCCTGCTAAGTCAGTCACGTGCACTTCAGTCACCCATCAATGCCCGGCAGCATTGACATCTCCGAATCTTGACCATGGTATTGCAAGTTTTGGGCTCAGCAGGATGTCAGTGAGATGGCCGCAGTCCTGAGTGTGCGGCATCCCAGTTGGCAACACTCCAGGCGTACATTACTGCTGTTGGAACGCGTTATCAGGAAAGAATATCCGACGCGATACTGCATGTGTGCAGCCAGCACTGTCACGGGGCTGCGCAACGTGAGGTTCCAGGATGCTGCTGTTGCAGCCCTTGCTGTCGGCAGTTTAGGCGTGCAGGCATGCTACTGGGTACAACTGCAGACAATGGTGCTGCCCTGACTCTTGTCAGCCTGCTCCTTCATGTAGTTCTGCTGCTGCTACAGCAGCTGCTGCTGCACTGCTACTGCATGGTCTGGTATGCAGGTATGCCAACTGAACAAAACACCACGGTGACTACTGCCGCGTTGACGCTGGCTGTCACTCCTGTATCTCAGGTTCCCCAACTTTGAAATCAACAATGGTTGCTGCTGCCCGCAGTGCGTTGACGCTGGCTGCCATTCCTGTCTGTCTGTTGCTGTTGAACGCTCCTGCAGGTGTGCTGACGGAGGCGACGATTGAGATTGCTGCTGCACTGACGCTGGCTGCCACTCTTGCTCCTGAAACATTAGGCTTTTGTTCTCGCAGGTGTGCTGACGGAGGTGACTGCTGAGATTGCTGCTGTGCTGACGCTGGCTGCTGCTGCGCTGACACTGGCTGCCACTCCTGCCCTGGACTCTCACTCTCGCAGGTGTGTTGACGGAGACGACTGCCGAGATTGCTGCTGCGCTGACGCTGGCTGCTGCACGTCGCGTGGTGGAGGCTGACAGCTTCATGCGCAACGGCCACTACAAGGGCTGGCTGCCCACGCTCTTCATCGGCAGCCTGCTGCAGAACAAGACGGTGAGCACCCCCCCTCCCCTCCCCCCTCTCCCACGCCCCCACACCACGCCTGGCAGGCAAAAACTAGTGGGCGATCAACTGCATCAGTGTTGAGGCAGGCATCAATGCAGCAACTGTGGCCAGATGTTCAGTTGCGGCAGCGTTGACGGAAGGAGCATCGACAGAAGCAGGCGGCGTGGTGCTGGCTGCCCACTCTCTTCATCGGCAGCCTGCTGCAGAACAAGACGGTGAGATTGAGGCAGGCTGCATATTAGTATAGGGTAGCGGATCAACTGCAACAGTGTTGACGCCAGCAGGCAGCTGGAAGCAGGCAGCCTCGGCAGCAGAACAAGACGGTGAGGCAGGCAGCAGCGCAGCAACTGTGGCCAGCTGATCAATTGCAGCAGCGATGACGCAAGCAGGCAGCAATGCAGCAGTGACTACAAGAGTACGAAGTCTGGCTGTCTGCGCTTTTTACGCGCAACCATCCGCAAGCACTGTTGGATGTCACTCTTGATGGGGACAACCGCACAGGAAGGTATCCACAATGGCATTTAAATGTCTGCCCATGCAGATAGAAGTGAACAGTTTATGCCCAAAACATGCTCCGCACCAGCAGCAGCACATCAAGTTCCTCTGCGCACTGCTCTCTGCTGCTGCGCAGGTTGGCATCATCGGTGCTGGGCGCATCGGGGCCCGTATCTCCCACACTTGCTCAAGTCCTGCAGCAAACGCATCAACTGCTGCTGCGCTGTGCTGCCTGCTGCTACGCAGGTTGGCATCATCGGTGCTGGGCGCATCGGTGCCGCGTACGCGCGCATGATGGTGGAGGGGCACAAAATGAACCTGGTGTACTACGACCCCTACCCCAACACGCGCCTGGAGGAGTACATCAAGAAGTGAGGCCCTGTTTGTTATTTTCTTGGTTTCAAGCCAGTTTGACTTGCACACTGGGTACATGGTTGGTATCTGGTGTATACTGACTCCTACCCCAACACGCGCCTGGAGGAGTACATCAAGAAGTGAGGCCTCGTTTTTTTGCATCGCAGTGTCCTGTGGGTGTAGCTACTCTGAGCTGCTGCATCACAGCATGGAGGCCACAGTCGCTGTGCAGCTCACTGGTGCACTGGCTTTGCCTTATTGGTTGATCGGCTGTGTTAGCGCCGCTCAGCGCTCCTACTCCCCCAATCCTGAGCGCTGTTTAAACACAAAACTTATAGTACCTGCCGTCCTGGCTTCATGTGTGCAGATACTCTGGGCTGCTGCGCCACGGTGGGGAGGCGCCAGTGGCTGTGCGGCACTAGCACCTGCCTGCTATGCAGCTGCGCTGACTGACTGGCACGTATTTTTTGTTAGTGCTTTGACTTTTGGTTTGTTGGCTGTTGTACGCACCCCCGATTGCCGAACACTGCATGCCTGCTGTCCTGGCTTCATGTGTGCAGGTACTCTGAGCTGCTGCGCCACAGTGGAGAGGCGCCAGTGGCGGTGCGACGCTAGCACCTGCCTGTTATGCACTTTTGTTAACAATTTGGTACACGTTGTATACAACTGCTTTGACAATTTTTGGTTGTTTGGCTGTTTGCGCGCCACTCAACGCATCTCCCCCCTCATCCTGAGCTGTGTTTGCCAAACACGCATTGTCTGCTGTCCTGTCATCATGTGTGTGCAGGTACTCTGAGCTGCTGCGCAACAGTGGGGAGGCGCCAGTGGCTGTGCGGCGCTAGCCATGCCTGCTTCTCAGCTGTGTTGACTCACTGGTACACATTCTTTGTTAGTGCTTTGACTTTTGGTTTGTTGGCTGTTGTAGCACCCCAGATTGCCGAACACTGCATGCCTGCTGCCCTGTCGTCATGACTGCAGGTACTCTGAGCTGCTGCGCCACAGTGGCGAGGCGCCAGTGGCGGTGCGGCGCTGCGAGACAGTAGAGGAGGTGCTGCGCGAAGCTGACGTGAGTGACTCACTCATTTTAACAATGCATCCAACAGTGTGTTAGGCGCTGTTGCTGATGATTGAACGTGTGCACTGGGCTGCGGCGCAATTACCGCTGCCGTACACATGCTGTACGGCAACAGCATTCCAATTTCCCATTTGGAAGCAATGCGTGGGATCGGTGCAACTGGATCCAGTTCTTTGAAGTGCGCCGCATATGAATCGCATGGAGGATCCCTGGGAGTCTCAGCAGATGCAATGTATCAGCTGCTGCCAGCAAGGCTTGTTGCTTTATGGGTGTGGCCGCCTGTTACAAGCTGTCATTGGCGCTGCTGCTGCTGCAACCCACTTTGCTGAGATTTTTTCAATTGACTGACTGCAGGTTGTGAGCCTGCACTGCAACCTTGATGACAACACGCGCCACCTCATGAACAAGGAGCGCCTTGCAATGATGAAGCATGATGCTGTGCTGGTCAACGCTGCTCGCGGCCCTTGCATCGATGAGGCAGCCCTGGTGAAGCACATGCAGGAAAACCCCGACTTCAGGGCAGGTGAGGGTTTGCTAAACAACATCAGATGCCTTCACTGGCCTTACACATATTTCTGTGCTGCTGCAATGGTGACGCTTCAGGTTTGACGTGTTGATTTGTTAGTCTGTGGCGCAGCAGTGCATGCTGTGCTGTGCAAAACCCCGTCTTCAGGGCAGGTGAGGGATTACTACAGAACATGAGATGCCTTTTCTGGCCTTACACATAATCTGTACTGGTACTGCTGCAATGATGACGCGCTTCAGCTTTGAGGTGTTGATCTGTCTGTGGAACCGCAGTGCAGGTGAGAGGGCACAGTTGCAGTGATGCCCACCAGTCAAGCACTCGTGCCCTCTGCATGCCCCAGTGTGTGTCGGGACGTGCCAGCTTCTAGCCTAGACAGGCGTGTCCACTGCTCTTCGCTCCTCAACATTTCAGAAACACTTGTCTTCTTGCGTTGCTTCTGCAGGCCTTGATGTGTTTGAGGACGAGCCTGCCATGGCGCCCGGGCTGGCGCAGCTGCCCAACGCAGTCATCGTGCCCCACATTGCATCAGCATCCATGTGGACCCGCAGCGGCATGGTGAGAATGAAGCGCCGCTGTGTGAATAACTGCTGTGAACTGTTGTGTTGTTAGCAAGTGCATTGGTTGATGTTGTCAACAGCACATTGGAGGTCCTGCATAGTATGGCGATTCCGGTGGTCCAGGGGGGGGAGACTATGTGGCATCTAATTCGATGTTGATCGCACATTGGATCAGCCTCCATGCAAATTCACGGCCACATGGTGAGGACGTAACCTGCATGGACGGCGTTCTGACCGCCACCCGCATCAAGCGTCCTGCTGGCCCTACTGCTGCTGCTGCTACTGCTTGCTCGACCCTCTGCAGACCAAATTTGTGGCGGCTAACGTTGTTGCAGGCATGAACATACTCCAAGCCAAGCCAACCAGGCAGCCGTACTGCTTTGCTTGCTGCAGCAATCTGCTGATCGTCATCATGTCCCCCATTCAAGCCATAAAGTCGAAAATCTGCTGTGTCATCTTTGTTCGTCCTTGCAGGCCACGCTTGCAGCAGCCAACGTGGCTGCCTGCGTGAACGGCCTGCCAGCTTACAACCAGATGGACATCACACCTTACCTGGAGGCCCCTATCCACAGCCTGCCTGCAGCAGCACCCAGCATTGTCAATGCAAAGGACATCAACATGAAGGTGCTGTAGATCTGCTGTAGGTCTGCTGTAGATCTGTGGTAGATCTGCAGTAGATCTGCTGTAGATCTGTGGTAGATCTGCTGTAGATGTACATCAAGGTGTCTGTTAGCTGTTGCTGATCTAGCTTACACAGCACGCAGCAGGCCCTTGCTGGCAGCCCTTGCAATAATTCAGTGTACATGGGGCACGCTGCACTGTGGTGGCCAAGCACATGAAAGCAGTACTGCTGTTAAGGGAGGTGGTTGTGGTCAAGCAGGTGGAGAATACACAGCATCGTTAGTGCCAGCAAGATCAACATGATGGTGCTGTCAGCAGCACCAAATACACGTGAACAGCACAAGCGCACCAGCAAGTGAATGCTATGAACAGTAGCTGTGTTGTTGAGCAGTGTGTACGGCACCCAGTGGAGGCGCGACACACCGTCACCTGCATGCAGGTGCCTTGCGCAAGGCAGCAGCGCTCATTGTCAGTGCCGTGATGTTCGAGGTGCAGCGGAGCTGTCGTGCATAGCATCTTCATGGCTTTGATGTGAAACTTAAAGATATGCACTTACAGCGTGAGGAACGCTTCCATGTCGTTTTTGGGCTGGTGGCAGGGGCTGCCAACCTTTGTTTGTGTGGCGGCCAGGCATGCCTAGCTGCTTCAACAACTGCAGCACTATGGCATGTTCGTGTTGTGAAGTTAGACAGCTGCTGCTGTGCACGAGCTTGTTCTGCGTATTGTTTAGCAGCGCATCAGGTGCTGCTGGACTTGACGCATGAAATGGTGCCAGCTGCTTGCGCTCATTTGCTCTGAGCAATGGTATCAGGTTGGCACACGCGACAGCATCTACTGGCATAGTGTGTGGCACCATTGATGAGCGGCCTTGTACTGTCTGTCCAGGCCCCAGTGATGCACTCGCCCCGAGCAAGGCAGTCATCATCATCATCATGTTACCCATTTAGCCATAGCATCAACGCCATCGGCCCCGCGCCCCTCAGGAGCGGAAGAAAGAGGGAGCACTGCTCCATTGTGTTTGCAATTATTACGCACATCCCAAGCTTGGACAAGATACTCAGCAATGCTCCTAGATATCACTCGGCACACCCCCCTACTACCCCAAATATCATCAGAAGCAAAACGCAACAACTTGGTGGATGCATCAGTCAACGACAACACATTGCGCAATTTTTCAGCGCCGCCAGCAACATCACGCAAAACAGACCGAATTTCATCAAGCATAGTATCCCTCTGAGCAGAAGTAGCGGGACAATCAAACATCAGATGTGACAAAGACTCAACACCCTGACCACAAGCAGGACATGCTGTGATAGAATCAGCTCTGCTGCCGCCATAACGACTGGTACGCTCATGCACGCAAAGACAGCCCATTCGAACACGCATCAGCAACTCAATACCACGCGTTGGCGCACCAGAACACAAAAAGGGCCTAGCCCTTTTAAAACGCATGGCATCAGCATGTGTAGGGTGCACATGCGTGATGTAACGGCTCAAAGTAGAGTGCTGCAGTGATTCACAAACAATTGTGTCTGCATGCAGCTTCCGAGCAAGGCAGTATTAGAGAGTATCTACAGCATCAGCAGGTCCCGCACTGCCTCAGGCGGTGCATGCCTCAATATCAGCATGTGTAAGGAAGAGGCTCTGCGAGTTGTGATGTTACAAGCTGAAACGTGAATGTAACATCTGAAAATAACTTCCTTATACAGGTTGGCAGCGGTTGAGCACCCGGTGATCACCTGGTGGATCGTTTGGTCTACCGTGGTTAACCCACTGTGAAATTGTATCATCATCATCATCATGTTACCCATTAAGCCATAGCATCAACGCCAAATTGTGAAATTGTATAATGCGCGCAACAGCATTGATGCAGTTCCGGGGCAATTGCAATTGTGTAAATAACTCACTTACGCATCTAATACAATTGCACAGACGGTCCGAGAGGCTTTCTGTGCGACTGTCCCTAAAGTGCACTGTCCTGCAGTAGCGCGCGTGAAGCTTCGAGCTGTTCGAGCAGCAGCAAGAAATGCCGAGAAGGACCAGAAGGTCTTTTAGCTCGCTCGCGTAGCAAAGAAGCAAGGCGCTCAGCGTCAGAGAGCTTAGCTCCTGGCATAAGAACTGTGAAAGTTCTTTCTTCTCTACCCGAGCTCAAAGCTTAGGCGAAGAGAGAGCCAACAATGTTGACTCAATATCTAAAGTATATATTTTGTGTATTGTAAAGACCAAAAGGTCGCGTAGTACAGCTCGACAGGTCACTTCGTCGAACTAGTCTCAGCTACCAAATGTAGCAGGACTGAGTATAACGTGTGTGGAAGCGTAATGAAGAATAAGGTTGGATAAACAATGATAAGCCTGAGGCCCAGCGATAGCTGATAAAGGCCGCCTACGTTGCAAGGTACGCGTAGTTCTAACAGGCAGTACAATGTCACATTGACTGCCGCGTGCCTCACACGTATGCGTGAGTCACGAGTGTAATGTCTAATCATCCAAACCATGGATAGTAACAGCTGCTGTTACACCATTCCAGGTTGGCGAGCGCTGCCCACTGCTCAGGCAGCTGCCCTGACAGCTGGTTGCTGCTCAAGTCCAGCCTCTGCAGGTTGGCAAGCGCTGCCCACTGCTCAGGCAGCTGCCCTGACAGCTGGTTGCCGCTCAAGTACAGCCTCTGCAGGTTGGCGAGCGCTGACCACTGCTCAGGCAGCTGCCCTGACATCTGGTTGCCGCTCAAGTCCAGCCACTCCAGGTTGGCGAGCGCTGACCACTGCTCAGGCAGCTGCCCTGACAGCTGGTTGCTGCTCAAGTACAGCCACTGCAGGTTGGCGAGCGCTGACCACTGCTCAGGCAGCTGCCCTGACAGCTGGTTGCGGCTCAAGTCCAGCCTCTGCAGGTTGGCGAGCGCTGACCACTGCTCAGGCAGCTGCCCTGACAGCTGGTTGCCGCTCAAGTACAGCCTCTGCAGGTTGGCGAGCGCTGACCACTGCTCAGGCAGCTGCCCTGACATCTGGTTGCCGCTCAAGTCCAGCCACTCCAGGTTGGCGAGCGCTGACCACTGCTCAGGCAGCTGCCCTGACAGCTGGTTGCTGCTCAAGTACAGCCACTGCAGGTTGGCGAGCGCTGACCACTGCTCAGGCAGCTGCCCTGACAGCTGGTTGCGGCTCAAGTCCAGCCTCTGCAGGTTGGCGAGCGCTGACCACTGCTCAGGCAGCTGCCCTGACAGCTGGTTGCCGCTCAAGTACAGCCTCTGCAGGTTGGCGAGCGCTGACCACTGCTCAGGCAGCTGCCCTGACAGCTGGTTGCTGCTCAAGTCCAGCCACTCCAGGTTGGCGAGCGCTGCCCACTGCTCAGGCAGCTGCCCTGACATCTGGTTGCTGCTCAAGTACAGCCTCTGCAGGTTGGCGAGCGCTGCCCACTGCTCAGGCAGCTGCCCTGACAGCTGGTTGCGGCTCAAGTCCAGCCTCTGCAGGTTGGCGAGCGCTGACCACTGCTCAGGCAGCTGCCCTGACAGCTGGTTGCCGCTCAAGTACAGCCTCTGCAGGTTGGCGAGCGCTGACCACTGCTCAGGCAGCTGCCCTGACAGCTGGTTGCTGCTCAAGTCCAGCCACTCCAGGTTGGCGAGCGCTGCCCACTGCTCAGGCAGCTGCCCTGACATCTGGTTGCTGCTCAAGTACAGCCTCTGCAGGTTGGCGAGCGCTGCCCACTGCTCAGGCAGCTGCCCTGACAGCTGGTTGCGGCTCAAGTCCAGCCTCTGCAGGTTGGCGAGCGCTGACCACTGCTCAGGCAGCTGCCCTGACATCTGGTTGCTGCTCAAGACCAGCCTCTGCAGGTTGGCGAGCGCTGCCCACTGCTCAGGCAGCTGCCCTGACAGCTGGTTGCTGCTCAAGTCCAGCCACTGCAGGTTGGCGAGCGCTGACCACTGCTCAGGCAGCTGCCCTGACAGCTGGTTGCTGCTCAAGTCCAGCCACTCCAGGTTGGCGAGCGCTGACCACTGCTCAGGCAGCTGCCCTGACATCTGGTTGCTGCTCAAGTACAGCAACTGCAGGTTGGCGAGCGCTGCCCACTGCTCAGGCAGCTGCCCTGACAGCTGGTTGCTGCTCAAGTACAGCCTCTGCAGGTTGGCGAGCGCTGACCACTGCTCAGGCAGCTGCCCTGACAGCTGGTTGCCGCTCAAGTCCAGCCACTCCAGGTTGGCGAGCGCTGACCACTGCTCAGGCAGCTGCCCTGACAGCTGGTTGATGGTCAAGAACAGCCTCTGCAGGTTGGCGAGCGCTGACCACTGCTCAGGCAGCTGCCCTGACATCTGGTTGCTGCTCAAGTACAGCCACTGCAGGTTGGCGAGCGCTGACCACTGCTCAGGCAGCTGCCCTGACAGCTGGTTGCTGCTCAAGTACAGCCTCTGCAGGTTGGCGAGCGCTGACCACTGCTCAGGCAGCTGCCCTGACAGCTGGTTGCCGCTCAAGTCCAGCCACTCCAGGTTGGCGAGCGCTGACCACTGCTCAGGCAGCTGCCCTGACAGCTGGTTGATGGTCAAGAACAGCCTCTGCAGGTTGGCGAGCGCTGACCACTGCTCAGGCAGCTGCCCTGACATCTGGTTGCTGCTCAAGTACAGCCACTGCAGGTTGGCGAGCGCTGACCACTGCTCAGGCAGCTGCCCTGACAGCTGGTTGCTGCTCAAGTACAGCCTCTGCAGGTTGGCGAGCGCTGACCACTGCTCAGGCAGCTGCCCTGACATCTGGTTGCCGCTCAAGTCCAGCCACTCCAGGTTGGCGAGCGCTGACCACTGCTCAGGCAGCTGCCCTGACAGCTGGTTGCTGGTCAAGAACAGCCTCTGCAGGTTGGCGAGCGCTGACCACTGCTCAGGCAGCTGCCCTGACAGCTGGTTGCCGCTCAAGTCCAGCAACTGCAGGTTGGCGAGCGCTGCCCACAGCTCAGGCAGCTGCCCTGACAGCTGGTTGCTGCTCAAGTCCAGCCACTCCAGGTTGGCGAGCGCTGCCCACTGCTCAGGCAGCTGCCCTGACAGCTGGTTGCTGCTCAAGAACAGCCTCTGCAGGTTGGCGAGCGCTGCCCACAGCTCAGGCAGCTGCCCTGACAGCTGGTTGCTGCTCAAGTCCAGCCACTGCAGGTTGGCGAGCGCTGACCACTGCTCAGGCAGCTGCCCTGACAGCTGGTTGCTGCTCAAGTCCAGCCACTCCAGGTTGGCGAGCGCTGACCACTGCTCAGGCAGCTGCCCTGACATCTGGTTGCTGCTCAAGTACAGCCACTGCAGGTTGGCAAGCGCTGCCCACTGCTCAGGCAACTGCCCTGACAGCTGGTTGCTGCTCAAGTCCAGCCTCTGCAGGTTGGCGAGCGCTGACCACTGCTCAGGCAGCTGCCCTGACAGCTGGTTGCTGGTCAAGTCCAGCCACTGCAGGTTGGCGAGCGCTGCCCACTGCTCAGGCAGCTGCCCTGACAGCTGGTTGAAGCTCAAGTCCAGCAACTGCAGGTTGGCGAGCGCTGACCACTGCTCAGGCAGCTGCCCTGACAGCTGGTTGCTGCTCAAGTACAGCCACTGCAGGTTGGCGAGCGCTGACCACTGCTCAGGCAGCTGCCCTGACAGCTGGTTGCGGCTCAAGTCCAGCAACTGCAGGTTGGCGAGCGCTGACCACTGCTCAGGCAGCTGCCCTGACAGCTGGTTGCTGCTCAAGTCCAGCCTCTGCAGGTTGGCGAGCGCTGACCACTGCTCAGGCAGCTGCCCTGACAGCTGGTTGAAGCTCAAGTACAGCCACTGTAGGTTGGCGAGCGCTGACCACTGCTCAGGCAGCTGCCCTGACAGCAGGTTGTTGGACACATCAAGCGCTCGTAGGCAGGTCAGTGCTGACAGTTGCTGCAACTGCAAGACCGATGACTCCAGGCCACACGAGCTGGCAAAGAGAATGCGCAATTGCGCCGTATCGCGCTTCATAACCTGGGTCCACGCAGCCGGCCCATCAGCGCCGTCTGTCAGACATGCGGCCACGAGTGGCCAGAGTTGTGTTGTCTCCTGCTTTGTGAGGGTGTTGAGGCGATGCAGCAGCAAGGTGCATGACACGTTGCCGGCAGGTGTTTTGAGACACGGCACAGTGACTAAGTATTGGTGTGTCACTTGGAGTGACATGCTTTGCTGGCACACCATCACATGCACCGACGCTGTCCCTCTGTCACTCGACCACATTCGACACCAGCACCATGCTTGCTTCTGAATAACCTGCGCTCAACCCTCACACCCTGCATTTCTCTCCCACACACCTGAAACTCAACCACTTGGCCGTCGTGCCGCACCCACATCCTGCTGCCGTAGTAGTCGTGCCGACCTTGCTGGATGATGCCACGCCCCAAGGCCTTGATGACATCGTGGACATGGAACACAGATGCATCGACAGTGATCAGGGAATGCTGCAGCAACTCCCGCCATGCCAGGTGGACACCGTCACGATGCCAGCTGCACCAGATATCCAAGGCCAGCGCCACATTGCACCAACGGGTGCCATGCATCACACAGACAACATCCAGGAATATGCTTTGTGCCACAGGCGTCAGCTTGTCGAAGCTCTTGGTGACGACACCTTTCAGCTTCTGATCGGTGTCCACATTGGCACCCTCCAGCAACAGCTCCCGCACCTCCTGTGAGGGTTGCAGCAGAGACACAAAGAGCAGTGGCTTGGCACGGGCTCAACAACACGCTCCCAGCGGTGTTGATACCGTGCCATGCAAAGAACAACAGAGAACTACTGCACGACACGAGGCAGAGGGCTACACACAGCACGACTCACCTGTGTCCCTTGCCAGTGTGTTCTCAGCCCTATGTTCAGCAGAGGACCATGCATGCGGCTGCATGAGACTACGACTAGCAGCACTCAGCAGCAGCACTCTGCATACCTGCCACTCTTCCACGTGTTCTCGCTCTTCTCGCTTGTAGAGCAGGCCTCCAGCAACCTTGAGTGCGAGCGGCAACCCGCCGCTTGCTGTGATGATGGAATCCTGCAGCTGCTGCAGCTCTGGCAGCAGCATCTCACTGTCCATGCCCGTGCAGTGGGAGAACAGCTGCAGGGCGGCTTCCTTGTCCAGCGGCTGCACCTGAGCCTTCAGCAGAAGCTGTTGGCTCTTGATCTCCTGCATCAACACACAGCAGGTCCCAGATGGCGCTGTTGATGGGATTACACGACCTCATTGTGTGTCACCCAAACAGACTTCACATGTTGACCCCCCCCCCCCGCATGTCGACTGAACCAACAGTGGGATAAGAGTGCATCGTGCACGATGACATTGTACAGACCTAAGCTGAAGAGCTAATGCTGAAGCAAGGACAGCAACATGTGTGTGCACCAGCGCCAACATCACACGTACCCGCCAAGCTTCACTTTTGGTCATCCACTCCTCACGGGTTGTCACAATGACCCTGCTGTCATCATGCAGCTTTCTGGGCAGCAGCAGGCCCAGCTGGTCATCAGTCCACACGTTGTCCAACACCAGCAGGATGCGCCGCTCCTCTGCAACCTGCCTGAGGACGGCTGCGAGTTCTTTGGCACTTGCAGCCTCTTCAAAACCCATGACCCCAAGCTGTTTCAGGGCCTGCAGCAGGAGTGGCTGCAGCTGGGCCTGGGTCTCATGTCCCTCCAGTTCCATGAAGGCATGGGCACTGCCCCCAAAGCCTGGCAGCTGTGTCTCCGGCAAACCATGCACCAAGCGGTTGTAGAGCTGGCTTGCCATGGTGCTCTTGCCAGACCCCCCTGTGGGTTGCAGAGGCAGCAAGCAGCGCACACGGCAAGGTTGTGAAACTCTTCATGGAGTGTAGTTGCAGCACGCAGACGCAGCACGCAGAGGGTTTATGCACTACTGTTGTGGACGCTGCACGAATATCAGCAGCATGGTGAGAGTGCCGATATGTGCACCAGACTCACGGGAGCCTGCTCAGGCACGACACATGGTGCCGCCCACCGACTACTATGCCATGCAGGAACAACCACTATGACGTGACACTCCCGCACCATGCACTCCACAACACATGGAGCAGCAATGCACAGGCACTCACCCATACCATGCAGCCACAGCACCTGCGGGCCAGGCAGCAGCAGCTTGGCAGCAAGCTCTGCCTCCTGCTGCTCGAAGCCAAACACCTTATCCCCTGCTAACGGCTGGTGTACTACTGGGGCTCGCTGCAGCTGCAGCAGCAGCTGTCTCACGAGTTCAGCATGCTTGGCCGCCAGCTCCCCTGCTGCCTGCAGCTGCAGCAGTTGCAGTGTCATGAGGCTGACACGCTTGGCCGCCAGCTCCCCTGCTGCCTTGATCAGCTCATCCTTGAGCACCTGTGCCATGAAGAACCTGGGGCACAGCAGCAGCGCGGTGGAGTGCTTCATGGGTTGCAGCATGGCATTGCATTCGAAGGGACAGCGCGCCACCACCAAAAACATAGAACAGCACCGCACTCCTGTGGCTGTGGCTGTGCTGGACGCGGGGATGCATGCACACAACACATGACAGGCATAATGGGCCTTGCAGGAAGGCAAGTCTACAACACAGAGGCGTGCACTCGGCCTCTAGTTGCGGACCATGAACTCAACACAGCAGTTGCCACTTGTGTTTTGAGCAGCTCAACACAGCGATCGGCCGCCACACGCCCTGCACCCTCCCCTTGACACGGTGCCAAGGTGCTCACCGGCAAATCAGGCTGTCCGTGCGAATGACAATGGTGTCGTTGATCAGCTTGGCAGTCTCCTTGATAGCTGCCTCCATTCGCTGCTTTGGCTCAGCACTGCCCGCAAGGTATGGCCAGGCTGTATGGATGTCTGCCAGCAGGTCTCTGCAGGTGCGCAGCAGCACAGCCGCGTCTTCAGGCACCTTGGCAGCCATAGACCACTGCTTGAGGGCAAAGCCCACCAGGGCAAAGACAGGGCCCACGTAGGCAGCCCCAGACAGAGCCGTGGCCACCCCTTGACCAGCAGGGGCCAGGTCACTCCACTTCCTGCCGAAGTCGAACTTGGCCTGTGTGTCAAGGGGGCAGTGAGTGCAGACAGCCGCACAGGCATTGCAGATGCGGATGTGCCGCTCAGCATGTACCACCTGAGCACACTCCAAGAACCACCATCATCCACTGCATCAGTGTGACTTCTCAACTTGTCAAAAGTGTTAGCAGTGCAATAGACCACATCGTGGCTCGTCGGCATTGATACAGCCTGGCAGCATGCTCTGTTCCCGCTACATGCACGCACCACAGCTGCGACCAGCTTGTCAGCGCCTGTCACGAGGCCATCCCACGACTTGATTGTGTCTCCTGCCTTCCCACCCTTCTTGCTGGCATCGCTGGGCTTGTCCTTGATGTCGAGGGCATCAAGCACCTGCGAGTGACAGGCGGGAGTGGAAGGGAATGGTGGGACTTTGCACTATGCTGTGTGTGCACATACTTTCGATGGTGAGACCCTGGATGTGACCACGACACACTTGCAGTGCACAGCCGAACATGGTGCATCATCATAGGCAGAGTCCACCACAGCCTTTTGTGAACAACAGCTTTTGCTGTTTTGATTGGGCATCCCCAAACCTTTGTGCACTGCTCCAGCACGTCCAGCCCCACGAGCTCCGTGTACTGCTCATTTGGGTCCTTGTGCTTCAGCACCTGCAGGATGCTGTCGCACAAGTGGTCCAGCTGTGCATATGCAGGACTTTTGCTGCCTGTTGCTGTGCTGCCACCGCCGCAGCCTGGTTGAGCAGGACCGCCGGCTGCTGCAGGGCTGCTGCTGTCACCTGTGTTTCCTGCTGCTGTGCTGCCAGTGCCAGCAGGCAGCTCAGGGCTACCCTGCCCTTCTGTGTTGGTGGGGGGGTCACCAGGTTGCTGCTGCTGCAGAGGGGCTGCATTTTCCACTTTGGGGCGAAGGCAGCCGAAGAGCTTCCGTAACATCAAGCTTGTGTGTGGTGTCGTTAAGGGCTGTCCGGACCGTGCAGTTTGATGGGACTGCGGGACCAAAGGTGTTTGCGAAGGAAACGGGAGGCCTGGGTTTGTAGTTCAGCTCATGACAAGCACACGTTCCATTAAACAAGCTCGGCCTGGCCAACACACACGTTGACCGAAAACGATTCCCGGTTTAGGGTTGAAGCAGAAGTGCAAAAATGTACGTACGGTGGGCCATGTACAATGTAGGCACCAAACGGTACGCAAACAACGTTGTGAGCAGTTGCGTTGCCATTCAGAGGGAGTCTGGGCCCTTGCCTGTCACACTTTTCACTTGCCTGTCAACGCCACGGCGGAATGCACGCTTGCTCTGGTCTGACCCGACGATCAGACACGAGTGTGAAGGTGTCACCTGCGAAAGCGGCAAGAATGGGCTGTCAGGACAAAGTATGGTGGCCCAGCTTGTTGCAGATGACCGCACCTGCATGCAGCAGATCCTGATACTGGTGCACAGCAGCAATGCAGACCTGGCTGGGCTGGTGCTTGTGCTGGTGAGCATTCTGGGCACACGCGCCAGGAGCAGTCCTGAGGTGCTGGCCAGCATCGACAAGCATGCAGTGCTGGTGCTGCAGGCTGTTGCGCACATCCTTCATCATCCGCAGCAGCCTTGGGAGAGGCAGGCGCTCGCTGCTGGCATACTGGCAGCCCTGTGCAATGCACCGCAGCCAGATCACATTGTGGCAGTAATCATCAGGGAGCAGTCGTGCATTGACAAGCTGATGGAGCTGGTCGGGATTGGGGTCGAGGGCAGCAGCAGCAGCAGCAGCAGCAATGGGGGCAGGGGCAGGGATGTGATCCACGGCAGCGGCAGCATCAGGAGGGTTGCTGTCAATGCAGCAGCCATACACACACTGCAGGCCGCTGCTGAAGAGGCGCTGAGCGTGGTCATGAGCTGTGGGCCAGGGGGGCATCAGGTGATGATGGACAGAATGCTGGGTGACACTGGCAGGATCGGCAGCAGCAGCGGCAGCGGCAGCGTCAAGCTGCGTACCGTGTGTGGTACGCAGCTGGATGTCGTGCACCATGTTCATGAGGCGGCAATCGTGATGGGCCCACACCCAGTCATGTGTCCACCACTGCTGCGCCCCTATCTTGATCAAGTTCGTGCATTTCGCAGCGACGTACTGGTCTCGGGCCTTCGCCTGCTTGCTGATCATCATCATCATCATGTTACCCATTAAGCCATAGCATCAACGCCATCGGCCCCGCGCCCCTCAGGAGCGGAAGAAAGAGGGAGCACTGCTCCATTGTGTTTGCAATTATTACGCACATCCCAAGCTTGGACAAGATGCTCAGCAATGCTCCTAGATATCACTCGGCACACCCCCCTACTACCCCAAATATCATCAGAAACAAAACGCAACAACTTAGTGGATGCATCAGTCGACGACAACACATTGCGCAATTTTTCAGCCTGCTTGCTGATGAGGGTGCAGCACAGCTGAGCAGCGGGGTGCACCTGGCACACATGCGCGGCGCCCTGCCGCAGCAGTCTGAGTGTGCAGCATTGGCCACCTTTGGGCCACTCACTTCGGGGGGCGTCACAGTCAAGCTGGCACATGTGCTGCCAGCAGGGGAGGGCACACCACCACCCAGTGCCTACCTGTATACCATGCAGTACCAGCCTGTTTGTTTGGGGGTCATTGCAGAGGCAGCGATGTCGGCCATGTGCATGGTCACCTTCGCTTCCCAGGACGAGGTGTCAGCCTACTCAGTGCTGCGGGATGGACCTGAGCGCTCCAGCGTGCGTGTAGCTCTGCAGCAGGCACTGGCAGCAGTCAAGACTGCACTGAACGTGCGTGCCGAGGGGTCGCTGCTGTCGGCCGTGGAGTGTGCCAACTGCATGCGTGTGGACTGGGAGGCACCGGAGAGCCAGCTGTGCAGTGGCTGCGGCTGCGTGACGCTGTGCAGTCACGCGTGCAGGGAGGCTGCTGCCAGCGCCACTCACCTGCACCAGGCCTGCTGCGGCACCAATAGCAGCTGGCCACGCATCATTGTCGTGCCCAGCAGCAGCAGCCAGCTTGCTGTGGGCAGGCGCGGTGACTGCCCTCCCATGCTGCTGATGGCAGCATGCAGTGTGAATGATCGGCAGCTGACGCAGGCCGTGGCCAAGGAGTCAGACAGGTCTCTGGAGCTCCTCATGAGGCAGACCAAGCCGGATGCAGTCAGCTGGGGGCCCGATGTTTCACACCAGTCTTGTTGAGTTGTGCGCGGGTCGTACAGCAGGGCCCAGCGTTTGCACGCAGCTCAAACTGAAGTTCAGCGGCGAAGGTTGGAGCCTCAGCTTGCTGACAGTGCATTCGCCAAGGACAGAGGTGGTCGCAAGCTGCACGAGCCAGCACCCTTTCAGGACTTGTGGATGCGAAGCTGACAAAGGAGGCTCGTGACATAGTGTTCCGCAGTGATGGCCTGGTGCAAAAGACGAAGCAGCGCGTTTTTTTTGTTACAGCGCGTTGGAGAAGTTCAAAGAGCTGTCAGCTGCAGAAGGCTGCCATCTGCTCCATCTGCAAAGCGCAGCCCCATGTCATGCTGCAAGCATCGCCTGCAGAGCCTATCCCGTCGTGCTGTCGGGCTGCATTGCCCGTTCTGCCGCAGCGCTGATGGTGTGTTGGCCGGGTTGCTTTGTGACCGATCGGCAGGTGTAAGCTTGTATACTGACTACCTTGCACTTCTGCTGCATGGTTTCTGTGTCAAGTATGGGACAACGTAGGTATGCACCTGAGCCTGCAAACCCTGCTCGTTCATGGTGTGTGAAAGTGGTTGGTGTGTGTGCACGTGGCCAGAAGTGACTTGGCCTCACTGCCTGGTTGCAGGGTGGCATCGCAGCCAGTTGTACAGTTGCTGAACTGTCTGCCTAGCATGTCAACCATTCTAGGTACAAATGCATTCATTCATTTTTTATTTTTAATTTTTTTGGTTTTCATTCATTCATGTTACAGGAGCCAACAACGCAACACATCTGGCCTGGCCGTGAGTTTCCACAGGCCAAAACTCTGTGCCACGCACTCGCCCAAATCGATACCAAGTACACAACGCAGTCGTATATGTCAAAGGCTCACTCCTCAACACTGAGTCACTGTATGCACGCTGGCTCTGTGTCCAGTTGTCTCTCTCACTTGGTCTGCCATGCTACAGATGTACATGGGGGTGTACATACAGCATGTTCATCAGCTTGCCCAGCCCGTCAACCAGCCTAATCCTGCCTTCCAGCTGCTTGACAATGGCCTCGGCGCGTGGCAGCACACAGCACTCCTTGAGCATCATCATCATCATCACCATGTTACCCATTAAGCAGCAAGACTCCTTGAGCAGCAAGACTGCGTGCCTGTGCAGGGGCGCCGTGCGCCTGGCGGGCATGACTGTCGACTACCCTTTCTACTTCGTGCACGTGGCGATCGCCGAGCTCAACGCGGAGCTGCCGGTGTTCACAGTCAAGGGATTTGACTCTCCTGCCCTCGTGTGTCAGCACAACTTCAGCTTTGCATCAGGGCGACTCGACCGCCTCGCCCGCCTCTCCATACGTGTCACGGGCCACGACCACCTGTCGATGCCAGTGGACATGGGCACGCGGCGCAACAGGGTCACGCTGCTGTTTGCGATCCAGCACGACTGCACCGCCACCAGCTTGGAAGATTTTAGCCGGTTGACAGCGCTGCAAATTTGCATGAAAAAGCGCAAAGCAGCTTGTTGCATGCAACCATGGTGTGCATATTGGGTTGCGTGCAGGGCCGCCCTGCAATGCACACAGCCCCCGCCTCTGAGCTTGGCAGCTGCTGCAGCAGCCTGCACCGGGTCGCAAAAAACAGGTGTGTCTTGGATTGTGTGCAGGGCCGCTCTGCAATGCACACATGTGGTAATCAATACGCTAACAACGTGTACCACAACAAACCACCTGGCAGTGGGACCAAGGTCGTCATGGGACCTTGGGGGACCACTGTATACAAACAGGGCGTAGAAGGGCATGAGGTGGACTGTCCACAAAATGCTGGGCCCTGCTGTAGCTATGGCTGCCGCTCACGTCTTGGACATCTTGGCCAAGTCTCGCATCACGCTGGCGAAGCCGTGGCAGAAGTGCAAGAGCCACTTACCCGGCACCTGCAGTGTAGCGTGCGCGCAGGCTCAGACTTCTTGAGCTTGCCAGTTTGCTCCGCGGTGCTCAGCAGCATCTTGATGAAGTCGACACCCAT
This sequence comes from Tetradesmus lagerheimii, assembly GCA_902809745.2. Taxonomy (NCBI): domain Eukaryota; kingdom Viridiplantae; phylum Chlorophyta; class Chlorophyceae; order Sphaeropleales; family Scenedesmaceae; genus Tetradesmus; species Tetradesmus lagerheimii. The sequence goes on along the minus strand of CADDIJ020001626.1, from coordinate 82,459 downwards.
TGGGTTCTCTGCAGCCAGCCGCTGCTGACCCGCTGTGGTGTCCACCTGCACACAGGTGTCGCTTGACTGGCCTGAAAAGGCAGCAGCAGCAGCATCGGTAGATCCAGGTCAGAATCATCATGAAGTGGGAGCAGCAGCTAAACCCTCAACCCTAGAGCAGCAGCATCAATAGATCCAGGTCAGAATCATCATGAAGGGGGAGCAGCAGCTACAGCCGCAGCATCAGTACATCCAGATCAGCATCATCATGAAGGGGGAGCAGCACTGCAGGCAGGGCAGCTACCTCCATGCAACCAGGAGGGGGCCAAAGCATGCAGTGAAGCACACTCGCCTGGGGTCATGCTGCGCCCAAACACGTAGCGGAAAACTGTGCGCAGTGAAGACACATTCCCCGCGACTGTAGTCAGGTGCAGGGCCTTGTCCCCTGCCTGGCGCGGCCCTCGTTGGTAAAGAAGGTCTCACTGGTCGCAATACTGCACGACGGCGCGATGCAGTGCACGACAGCGCTTGGACGGCGTCATGCCATCGGCAATTGCAGACAGCATGTTGTGCAGTTGAGCATGTAGCTGCTGCTTGAATTGTGATGACGACGGTGTCGTGGTGCACTTACTGGTCAGGTTGCTGTCACAGAACATGTGCCACCCACACGTAAACATTCGAGCTGCTGCTTTGAAGTCACCCACACGTAAGCAAACTGCTGATACACTGACCTGCGGCAAATATCACCCTCCGTCATCGTCATGACCGTCATGAGGGGCAGCTGATGCAGGCCAGCCTTGCAAAAGGCTGTCAGATGCCGCGTCCTTTGACAAATCAGCCAACCTCACCATCGCTGCTCATGCCTGCAGCATGCAGCAGCTGTTCTGCATCGCTCAGCAGGTTCTTCTGCCTGTCCTTGTCCTTCAGCTTCGCGAGAAGCCTGCCTGCGTCCGGGTACAGCTTCTGCGCTACGTTGCGGACTAGGCTCCCACTGCAACGCCTTCCCGTGGATGATGTTGGTGATGGTGCGGCGCAGGTCTTGATGATCCTGAGTAGCAGCAGTAGCAGCACATACCAGTGGCTTACACCCAGCACCATGCAAAAGTGGACAGCATAGATGTGTGTGTGTGTGAGACCACGGCCAGAGAGAATGCATTCTCTGCAGCTGCCATCCTATCTGTCATCACAGCACATGCACAAAAAGCATCCTGACACCGCTGCTGGCAATGATGATCATGGCTGGCCTTCCATCTGACTGTCTACCTGACATGCATACCTAGGTCTCTCTCGCTCTCGTGCTCACCTGTCCGATCATGATCCGCATCTCCTGCGGTGGGTATGCTGCTGCTGCAGCGCTGCTGCCAGGCTGCACAGGGATTGCTGCAGCGCTGCTGCCAGGCTGTGCAGGGATTGCTGCAGCGCTGCTGCCAGGCTGTGCAGGGATTGCTACTACTGCAGCACTGCTGCCAAGCTGTGCAGGGGGTGCTGCTGCTGCAGTGCTGCTGCTGTTGCGTTGCCGCTTGGGTGTGTGCTCGGCGTCGGTGCCCTGCAGGCAGGTCACAAGGGGGCATGGCACGGATGTTGTTTGACAATGTATTCATCCCATATGATGCAGGTCACTGGCGCAGTTGCAGGTGTCTGTAAAGGAGCTGGCATTCGCACACTGCTAGCAGCAAACGCTGCAAGTGACATGACAATCACACATGAGCCAGTTCTACAGCTGCCGCTACTGCCCCCTGCAGCCAATGTTGCCTTGTCACCTACGTCATCTACCTTGCGCTTGTGGGCAGCCTTGCGCCTGATCTTGTTGGTAGCCCCGTGCATGGCATCATCCTGGACAGAGCAGCAGCACACCATGAGTACAGCAACAGGTCAGAAAGCACCACGTGACCTGGTGGTGTGCCAGCACAGTCAGTAAAGCTGCTCTGCATATACATCCCAAGACACAAACACACAGGATGCAGGTCACTGGCACGGATGCAGGTGCTCCAGTACGTGTGCTGTTTGACAATGGTGCAGACACTACTGCTTTCTGTCAAAGACCTGGCATTTGCACGCTGCCACAGTTTGCTGAACTCAGTTGCAAAATACCATGACCGGCAATTGCCATTCCTCTCTACTTCTGCCGCTGCTCTGTCGCACCTGCAGCTGGAGCTCGCGTGCTAGACCAGTATTTAGCAGCTCCCTGGCCTTGTCATCAGCCCCAACGCCAGCCAGCCACGCCTCGCTGGCCAGGTCTGCAGCAGCAGCGCAGCTACCGAACATGGCATAGCGGCTGCTACACAGCACCACGCTGCAGGCTTGGAAGCCGGGCTGTTCGCACAGCAGGTTACACAGCTGCTGTGACTCCACTGGCACCCTTTGCAGTGGTTTGTGTGTGCACTTGCTGTAGAACTTCAGCGAGTCAGGCAGGGGGGCATTGCTGACATCCAGATGTGCGCGCCGCTAAAGGCCGGAGCTATCGCGCTCGGCGGCCTCAATGCTGCGGATGGTGGCGTTGAAGAGGCCCTGGGTCAAGTGAGGGTCTGGGCCATCCTGGTACAGCGCTTGAGGGCATTCGAGGACAATGTTGCTGCCTGCAACAAGCTGGTTGAGTGCCGTGCAGCTGCTGCACTCCCAGTCATCGTCAGGGATGCAGGCAATCCCCAAGCATGCCATGCCATGTGAAGTCCTTGGAAGCATCCCTCACATATCAGCATGGTTTCAGGGCTGTCCTGACTGCCGCATGCTGTGCAGCTTGTGTTGGGGTCAATAGGCTCCCCTACAGTTCCCTCTCGGTTTTCCATAGCACTGCAATGATAGCCGGCAGTAGCAAATTACACCGGTTGGTGGTGGAGCAGCTGTTGTGCAGGCTGGGTTGCAGCAGTACAGCAGCAGCAGGTGCTGTGGTGAGAACACTGGTTGATGGATCGCTGCTGCAGCGAAGCTGCGCCGTTTGTAATCTATCATGTAGCTGATTGCAAAGCATAGCTGTCACAGAGTTGCTAAGCAGCTCAGGCACTGCAGACACGTCTGATGCCTTGATGACAAGCTGGCATGTTGCAAAGATGAGTGAATCTTGCATTCCATGAGCGTGTGGAACATTGCGCATGTGTGCGTGCCAGGAATGGCAGTGACTGGAGTCTGCTGCTGCTGCTGCTGCTGCTGCTGCAACAGTCTCACGCTATCAGCTAGGGCAGGCAAGCATTGCACCATTAGGGATGAGCAGATCATTGCATTCCAAGTGCATTAGAGGCTAGTGCATTGCATGGCTGCTGGGGCAAACGACAAACAAAACTGTCCGAATGGCTGAAGCAGCCAGCAGACGCCCGCACTCCCACAACTATTGCAACTCCGAATGTTTATCCGCATCCGAATGAACTTGCCTCGTTGCCAGAGCAATATGGTAGGAGGCGGAAGGCCAGAATGGTGGGTTGTTTCGCTGCAGCACCGGAGACTGGTTGTTGTACCGTGTGTATCGTCTACTGCGAACGTGCACTGATGGTGGAAACAGTCGAGAGGGGCGGACAGGCGAGGAAATAGTCGAGCGCAGCCAAGGATCAAGATGCTCTTGGATTGTCCTTGGACATAATCTATGCACTTTTCAGCAACACCCAAACAACTTGCTGGATCCCTACTGAATGTGTTCAAAAATAGCCAAAACCGTAGTCCGATGCTCTTTAGAGTGCTTGGCGGCGAGGCAGCCAAGCTAGTGCACAGCCTCTTGAGAGAGAGACTTTTCTGGGTCTCCAATCTCTAAGGGCTGTCTCAGTGTCTGCCATGGAGCAGGTGTTCATGGTTGTGCGTGCGGTGTTCATTGTGCAAGCGTGCATGCTAGATTCATCACCCTTGTTGCCAGCAACCTGCACTGCCGGCCTGATGTCTCTCAGCACACCCCACGGCTCACAATCTGTCAGCGGCCTGAACCACCACAGCAGGTGGCCAGCCAGCACCACATCCACCATCTGCTGCAGCAGCGACAGCCGCGCCGGCTTGCGGTCTTTCTTCTTCGCCGTGCATGTGGCCTGCAGCCGCAGCGCCGCTTGCCCCCCGCCAGCATCCCCCTGCAGCTGCAGCTCTACACTGATCTTTACACCATCACGCTCACTCACCCACGTGGTGCCATCAACCGTCTCTAATCCAGCACCCCAACGGCCTGTCACTCCAGCTGGCAGAACTAGGTCACGGTCCAAACGCCACACACCGTTGCTGTAGTAATACCCCCCCAAATCATACTTCTTGTTGAAGATCTGCACCTGGAATCTGCTGCACAAGTCATTCACATACTTTGCGTCTAGCAAGCGAGCCCCATCTGCAGACGCACTCTCTGGCAGACCTGACACACACATCACCACCCTGCCCCAGTCCTGGGCACGTGCATTCTTCTCTGCTGGGCTCAGGGACTCTTTGTCCACCTCCATGTCAGCAGCAGCTGTGCCCGCTGCTCCTTGCGCTGCTGCAGCAGCAGCTGCCTGCGCAAATTTGCAGCAAGAACAGTGGTGCAAGTAAGCAGCAACCAGCGAAGATGCAGTGGTTCTTTGCAAAAGAAGTCGGTACGTGTGAAACCCCAAAATAAAGCCTGACGGTCATTCATTAATCTTGATCAATGACGTGTGGGCCACAAAATGGCACGGCATCTGGTGATGACTCAGCGGCTGATAAAAGGCAGCAAGCAGAACAGTTGTCTACTTCTTGCCCCGTTTATGGCGCCTGTTTTGCAGTCACAGTTTTGGATCAAACTGTACTCCTGAAGGATTGCAGTATGTTTAGTATCAGCAGCACATGCCTGTGCATCAGCTCTGTAACCATGCAACGATCGCGCTATACAGCAGTTTGTTGGTGCTACCCTGCATGTCAACCACTGGCTCCATCTTTCTTGTATGCATATGGTATGTGTCCATGGATTAGTTCGATTTATGTAATACATAACTGAACTAATTCATCAACACATACCACATGCATCACAAAACGGTTTAGTACATAGAGTGCCCTGCAGCAGCACAGGATGCTAGGAGACCTCACCTCTTCTTTGCACAGTTAACACGTTCACACTACAAGTGTAGAGACTAGCCAGAGGCCCTTAGTATGTTCCCTCACCTTCTTGTTGTGATACATCAGCAGCCAGGCATCCAATGGGCTGAGCTTGCCACCCCCAGTTGGCGCGGAGCCTCCGCTGCAGGCTGCAGTGGATGCAGCAGGCACACAGTGGCATGCAAACAAACCCAATTAAGCTTCGACTGGCCAACGTCACTTTGGTAGCAATGCTCTGAGCACCGGCGCACTAGAAAGGTTGCTGAGTAGCAGTTAGTGCCCATGAAAGCAGCCGCAAGATACTGCTACAAGCGGCCTGGTACTGTGCAAGGGAGCATGCTAACCCAATTGCCACTGAGCCACACCAAGGATTGCATTATGAACCAGGCATGCAGCAGTCCAACATCAACAATGATACCAGCTGCAACATCTGTAAGAACTGTACTAGGATGGGCGTACGAGCACCATTCCCAGGCCCGCATCAGAGATGCGCATGCCCCGCCAGTCAGGCAAGATACTCACTGAACAGCTTGAGCCTAATTTTGACAACAGACAAGCACCGTGCTTGTTGCTGGCACCCAGTCCCGCAGTCGGTGCAGATGCCCTTCAATTGTTCGCTGTAGGCAGAAGCACTGACCACTTTGCCCAGCATGTACCGAGTGAACTCAAATAGCACCCCACTCCCCAGCAGCATATCACACATCGCTGGAGCAGGCCTCACCTGTGCAGGCACCCTGCCTGCTGCTGCTTGCTGCCTGGCCAACGGGGACCCCCATGTGCCAGGTGCCCAGCCCGGCCACAACACTCCCCAGCAGCGTACAACAAATGGCGGTGCTACTCAGGCCTCACCTGTGCCGGCGCGCTGCCTGCTGCTGCCTGCCGCCTGGCCAGAGGGGCCTGCAGCAGCGCCTTGGGTTGCGAGGTATGGCTGGCCATCAGCAGCAGTGCCTGAGGGCGCGTGGTAGTAGGGCTGGCTGTTGGCAGCGCCTGTGACGGCAAAGTGCAAGGGCAAAACACAAGAGTGCATCAGCAGCAGTAACAGGCCATCGGGCTGCACGTGTGATAGAAAAGCAGCATCATATAGTACAAAATAATGTTGTTGTGCTCGGCAGCTGCAGAGCTCGCATGTGCTGACAACAACGTCCATGTGTGCAGATATTGCCCATCCAAAGGTCTTGAAACTCAAAAACGAGCGTACTGCGCATCAACAGTTGATTGCGGCTGCGGCAGCAGCAGTTGAGCAACTACACAGCGCAAGCATGACACAGCATTACAGAGCTCTCGGGACCCATGCTTTGAGCTGACGCACACCGTACAAGAAACACGCCCCAGCTGCAGCTCTCACCTGCTGCTGCTGCTGCTGCGCCCCTGCTGTCCAGCCAGCTGCTGCCGTCGCCCGTCCAACCAGCACCATGCCCCTGCAGCACACCCTGTGCGCCGCCATAGCCTGCGGAGGGAGAGCACGTTGGACAGCGTGAGCCCTCAACAATGACCAAGCATCACGAGCCCCGATGATAACAATCGCAAGGGCAGAGCTCTCGAATGTTGCGTGGTACTAAGCATGTGGCTGTGACACCTCAACTGCAGGCTGCAAGTCATGTTCAGTGTCCCGCATGTACATGCATATGTGAAGTGAAAGATGTTAGGCGGATCCTGGACTCCAGGTAAAAGCAAACATCACTACCTTCATGCAATGCTTGACCAGGAGCGGCTCGCTCATACATAAGCTGCGCGGCTCACCTGCCACAGGAGGCATTGCGCCATGGCTTCAAGCGAGCGGCTCGCGACCGCCGTCTGAGCTGCGCCAAGCGGGTAGTGATGTACCGCGTTGGCCTGCGAGCGTGGTGCATTGAGAGAGAGCACAGTGCAGCAGTGTTGATCAGCAGCAGCTGCTGCTGCAGGGCGTTTGCATGTCTGTTGAAACAGCCCAAGTAACACAAGGTCGCCATAGTAAGATATAGCGCATTGAACGCATGACACTAGTGCTGAAGTGGCAAAGAGATGTCGATCTTGTTGCGCAAGCCTATGCATGTGATGATGATCCCTCCTCTCCCCTGCCTCCTCCCTCCTTCCTCCTGCAACCAGCCTGCTGGGTCAGCCCTAAGCATGCCGCGCGAGTTTTGCCAACACATGCGTAGGAACTTGGAAACACCACGCTAATGTGCATGCCGCATGACAAACAGTGTGCATGTAGACCTCACCACATTGTGATGAGATGAGAGGATCTGCGGGCAGCAGCATGTCGAACAAGCTGCAGAGCTCACCCCTGTGCGCACGATGGTGATTGGGATCGTAGCCGCCATCATCATCTCCAAAGCCGCCATCATCTTGAGAGCGCTCGCGGCTGTAGCGGCGCTGACCTGGATTGCCTACAGGGGTCGGCAGCAACGGCAGGAGGTGATTCAGGGGCAGCTGCAGAACCAACAGTGTGGTGCTGCTACATCAAAGCTACTAGCTTGATGATCATCTGCGACGAGAGACAGCCCTAGGCGATGCATGTGCTGTACCACAGCAGTGACTAGCAATGCCAGCGCTTTTCAGAAGGAGAGGCACTGCCAGTGCTCATGATGAGCACGCCGCACATGAAAGTTGACGTATGCCGCGTGTTTGAGAACTTCTCAAGCTGAGCTGCATATCTTACCTGCTGCTGCTGCTGCAGCGCCGTGTGCGCCATTGCTGCCGGCACCCATTGCCACAGCGTTGTACATCCTGTCATCCTGCCACACGCCGCCAGAGGCTGCAAGGCAACCATGATGACATAGCAAAATGCGGCAACATTACTAGCGGCCATAGTCTGGCAGTAGCAGCAGCAGCAGCAGCAGCGGCGGCGGCCGCCATTTGCACGGAGAGAGCACAGTATCATACTGCAGGCTGCAACATCCTGTGGTTTGCTGCGAGCCTTGATGGGGCACCAAGCTGAGCTACTGGAACAGCGGACAACAGTGAGCGCTACATTGGTGCTTTGCAGCGCAATAAGGCGCGATTTGAGTCTTTGCTTCAGCGCATGCGTGCTGGTGCAGTTGATGTTAGCGGCGCACTGGAGGAATTGACGCAACTCATGCAGCTTTGTGGTGCTGAGTGTGACCCACCGTCATCTGTTGTGGCAGCTTCATGCCCGCAGCGCACTCAGCCGTGGTTTGATGATGAGTGTCAGCGCCTCTCTCAGGCATTTGATGGCGCGTGGAAGGCCTGGCATGCTTCGCGTGGTGGGGAGTATGGGGTTGCTGGGGATGCAACTCTGCGTGCAGCAATGCTGGTGGCACGCCGTGCTTACAAACGTGTTGTGCGCCGCAAAAAGTTTCAGCACACCCAGCAGTGCCAGCTGCAGCTCCTGCAGTCGTACTTTAGTGAGGAGCAACGCGATTTTTGGCGTGTGTTTTTGGACAAGCGTGGTGTGTCTTGCCCTCTTGATGATGTAGATGATTGGACGGCTTGGTTTTCTGACATAATGGCACATCCAACACAGCGGCCGCCGCTGTCGCCTGAGGCTGCGGCCTTGCGCTCTCAGCTGGCGGCAGTGCATCAGCACCCGCCGTCTGCATTCAACCACCTGAATGATAAGTTTAGATTTGCGGAAATTGTTGATGTGATGTGCTCCCTGCCATCTGGCAAAGCGGCAGACTTGCAAACCTTGACATGTGAGTTGCTGCGCTTCCCTGCTGAGGAAGTGCATGAGGCTCTAGCTGATGGTGCGCCTGGCCAGCCGCGCTCAACCTCTGGACCTGGTGATTCACCTCGCCGCCAGGGCTACGTCTTTGAGCCGCTGCTGCGTTGTGTGGCATGGGTGGTGCGGCAGATTACTGCAGCTAACATCACCCCAACAACGTGGCTGCGTGTTCTGCAATTGTGCAAGCTGATTCCGGTGCCCAAATCAGGGCAGGCTAGTGAGCCCAACAACAGGGACATGTATAGAGGCATTAGCGTGTCTAGCATTTATAGTCGTGTGGTTGACCGCCTCATGCACCTCCGCCTAGACCCAACTATGGAGAGCCTAGGTGTGCGTGCTGTTACACAGTGTGGTTTTCGCAAAGAACATGGCACAATTGATGCGTTGTTCACCCTTACGCATCTCATTAACAGGGCCCGCCACCAGCGTAAGAAGTTGTATGTTGTGTTCATAGATTTTAAGAAAGCTTTTGACACGGTTCCTAGAGACTTGTTGTTGGCACGTTGCAGGCAGCTTGGCATCCATGGCCGCTTCTTGTCTCTATTGGAGCGTCTATATGACACCATCCAGCTACAGGTGTCTGTGAATGGCAAATTGGGTGACCCTATTGATACGTGCCTTGGTACTAAGCAAGGAAGTGAGCTGAGCCCGCTGCTGTTTGGGTTATTTATTGAGATGCTGCACGAGTTGATCACAATTAGAGGCAAGCCTGTTCCAGGTGGGGCTTCTGCTCCTCTTGGACCCAAGGTTGGCTCTCTTCATGTGCCTGATTTGCTCTATGCGGATGACGGCTGCTTGATTGCTGAGTCGCCGGCAGACGCGCAATGCTTGTTGGATTGCTTGCAGTTGTTTTGTGAGATCACTGGCATGGAAGTCAACATGCAGCCTAAGAAGACGTGTGTGGTGGTGTTCCGTGGCAAACGTGTGCCACGCCCGCGCTCAACTGCGTTCACGTATGCTGGTCAGCCCCTGAGCATTCAGAGCAGCTACACATACCTTGGTGCAGTGTTGCATGAGACCAAAGGTCTGCAGCCGGCAGTTGATGCTTTGGCAGCGTCTGGGCTCAAGGCCATGCATACCCTCTTGGGCCGCTTCCGTAAGCAACGCATCACACAATACGACATGAAGTGCCGCATGTTTGACATCATGGTTGAGCCTGTTATGTCATACGCATCTCATGTGTGGGGCCCCGAGTTGTGCCATACAGGCTTGTTCAGGCGCACAGGGTGGCGCATGTCTGCAGCTGACAAGGTGCATGTGTCATTCCTTCGCTACATGACTGGGGCTGGGCAACGCTCCAGCATTGATGTGCTGATGCGCGATCTTCACCGCTCGACTGTTCAGCACCATTGGGTTGTGCTGGCGGCGCGCTGGTGGGAACGCCTTAGGGCCATGCCCGTTGATCGTCTTGCGCGGGTTGCGTGGGTGTCGGATGTGGAGTTAGCATTGAGTGGTTGCAAAACTTGCTGGACATACTATCTGCTGCACACTATGCAACGCCTTGGTGTTATACAGCAGGCTGCATGGCGTGGGCCTGGGGTGACGGCTGCAAGTGTATGTGGGCTTGAGTTGCATGCTACAGCCGTGTCTGCTGCCCTTGCACGCTTGGTTAAGCAGGGGTGGGCCGATGCAGGTGCGGAGGATGCTGACCCAAGAACAGCACCAAGCAATCATGTTACTATGTGCACACATGCTGCCTGGGTGCATCCTATGGAGGCTGATGCTGCTTTTGACCGCAACACACAACCTCAATACATGCAATTATGCTTGCCGTTCCGGGTGTTGCAGTGCCTTGCACGGCTTCGCACTGGGGCTGCACAGTTGGAGGTGCAGCTGGGTAGACATGCCCGCCCTCGGGTGCCCAGGCAGCAGCGGTTGTGTAGACTGTGCTCGTGTGCTAATCCTGTTGCAGCTAGCCGAGCAGTTTGGCGCACACGCGTGCACGCCCGGACTGGGACCTATGACAATGTGGAGGATCTCAAACACTTTCTGCTAGAATGCCCTGCATATGACCACTTGCGCGGTGCCTGCCCTAGTGTGTTCTATCCTGCGGGTACTGTAGATCGCTATGCTAACGAGTTGGTGCCGCGCATTCTAGACTGTGAGGATCAAGAGGGCTTGGCTGTGGTGGTTTATCAGATGTGGTTGTATCGCTCAGTGTTGCTGGGGTTGTCCCCTGACCATCAAAGTGTGCCAATTCAGCCTGAGGGTTATGTCCCTGTAGATGACGCCTTAGACGCTGTTGCTCCTAGCCCGTGATGAGTTTAGGTTACTTGACGAGTTACACATGCATCCTGTCACATTATTGGTTTGCTGCCGCCTTTATGCCGCCTTAGTTGCCCTGCCTATCTCTCTGGCTGTGTGATCTTGACAACATGCTTTTTGGTTGGTGTGCTTCTTCAGCACATGCTGTTGGCTGATTGGGGTGTGTCACTGACACACCGCAGATATAATCTTATGCTCAATCTGGAGAGACCCTGTGCTCAACGGATGGCCTCAATGGGCTACATTGTGTGCTCATCTTCTTTCGTCATGCGTTGACATTGTGCTCATTTTGGGGTGGCTCGTACCATCTGAGATGGTGACTGGACCCACATGTAACTACTCTCTCTCTCAAACTAGCTACCTGCACCTCACAAAGCAGCAATACAGATGTTCTGTGCCATGCCACGGCAGATTGTATCCAATGCTTTCTTCACACATGCACTACACAATAGCCTGAGGCTGCTGGGCGTACTTCCGCTTGCGGGCACACTGCTGTAGCCTGGCCTGCCGCCACGGCCTGCACCATAGCTGGAGCCCTGCGCTGCACCGCTGGCGCCTGCGAGGATGCACAAAGTGAAGGTGGGCACAACAGCGGTGGTTGTCAGCAACAACACGTGGCAGAAAGTGGCGTATAGAGTACAGAGTGCATGATCTGTTTGCCTTGTCAGCTGTTGCTTGTGTGGGCTTCAGAGTGGCACGCTGCTATGCTCGCTGCTTCAACACAGCCTGTGACTGGTGGGAGCCACATGGCGACACTGTGCATTGAATGCAGCTACACCAACAGGTTACCCCGCTTTGCTAGCCTGTACAGTACACATGCAAATTCGATCTAATCAACGGGTGAGCGGCTCACCAGGCGCCATGCGCCCTCTGCTGCTGTTGCTTGGCACGCCTTGGCCTGCACTGGCTTGTGGCAGGGATCCCCTGCCGGCTCCTGCAAATATCACCCACCGTGAGCCATCGTAGGTGTATTTGCAGCAAGAGCAGCAGCAGCAGCAGCAGCAGCAGCAGCAGCGACAGGCGCATGAGAATTTGCATGAAACAGCAACATACTAGTAGCTGAACCTGTGGATCAGCAGCAGCGGCACATGTGTTACTAGCATAATGGCATCGTGATCCTGCGACATCAGCTTGATCTCTGCAATCTCTAGTGTTGCCTGCAAGCAGCGGTGGCAGCAGCAATAGAAGCAGCAGCAGTAGAAGCAGCAGCAGTAGAAGCAGCAGCAGTCCAAGCAGCAGCAGTACAGACAGCAGCAGTACAAGCAGCAGGAGCAACAGCAGCTTCAGATTGTTTGTTGATGTGTGTGGCTGCCAGCACCTGGAGACTGAGTTGTTGAGGTAGGAAGCAGTGCCTGCAGTTGTTCAGTGGGCCCTGCAGCATCATAGGCACCACCAACCAGCCCACGTTCACGTAGACATACACCAGCAGCTTGTTATGTCATATGCGATGGGCAATGCTGCTTAGACATGCAGGATGAATGAGTCAGGCAAGCCTTGCAGAAAGTCATGCAAGCTTTGCAGGAAAGTCCTGCAAGGCACCTGCAGGTGCAGCTCGTGTCATCACAGTAGCATGTCAATCGAATGCAGCAGCACACTGCAACCACCGATGTTGGCACAGTGCCATCAATTGCAGCAGTGCGGCTGCATCCTGTGCTCCCTGCCGCAGCGGCTTTGCTGCAGATCCCTTGCAGGAAGTCATCCCTCCGTAGTGTGGCATTATGTAGGTTTGCACACGACTAGTTGCAACAGTGTCAACAACTGTGCTGCGCCACACTGTGGCATGTGTTTTGGATTGCCAGTGCTGCATGGCATGATGGCATGGTGCACAAGTGCTGACCGCCGGGCTGCCATGATCTCTGCCTTGGACAGCACACGCTCATTGCAACATCACAGTAGATCACATCACTGACCCTTTGTTGGGCATGCAACACAGTGTGCGCTTGAAGGTGACATGCAGCTCACCCTTGCTGCCTCTGCTGAAGCCAAACTGTTGCAGCAATTACTGATGCTGGGCATCCGTACTGCGTTTATACTCGGTACACAATTTGATCTCCCACCTGATGGTTTTGTACTCCAGCCTGGTCCAGTTGCACGTTGTGCTGGCTGGTTCGCTGCTGCTTCTGCTGCTGCTGCTCGGCGGGATGGTGATGGTGGCGCCTGTGAGCGATCCTGCGGCCTGCTGCTGACCTCTTCGTTAACTAGTATGTCTTTGAATGTTTTTCGAACCATATCGAGGCCACCGATTCAACGCTGGGCGCTGTTGATGCTGTAAGTTTTTCAAACAGAACAGCTGCACGCCAGACCAAAATCGCGGGCGGTATGTGTACCTGATATTACTGTAGTAAAGATAGCATAGTACAAGACAGTCCCAGGCACAGGTTGCGATGTGCTGGTTGGCAGCCCGGCTAGGCCACCGAGTCCAAGGTAGCGTCTCCTAACCTACAAGAGGTGCAAGGATGATGCCGCCCAGATGATCACGTTGAACATCGAAAGCTACATTATGGTGCTAGCTTGATGGCTTGAGGAAGCTGTCTGGAGCCGGTCTGGTGTGCTGTGCACATATGCACAGTCGGGTGTGCTGTGCGCATATGCACAGTGGGACCTCCTTTCAAATGATTGAATCACGTGCTGACACACTGCAGATAATCACATATAGGAGTTGGAAGCTGCCAGGACCCTTTTTGCATATTATCAACTTGCAGCAGCTCATTTCTCAAGTGTCAGCCCGGCTGCTTCGAGCCATGCCAGTGGCAACTGCACGGGGGCCCCTCCAAGTGTAAAATAACAGCACAACAGCAGCAGCTGCTGCCTGAAAGATGGGTGGCAGCAGCAGTGCCTGCCAGCTGTTGTGCAAAGGTCTTGCACTGCAGCAGGCATTTGCACAATCTGCCCACTGCTGCTGTCTATGGCTCTCTATGTTAGAAGCAGTAGTGCAGCGCTGCTGCCATGTGAAATGCACAGCACCAGCTGCAGCTGCCAGATGCATACTACAAGTCGGAACAACACACAATTCTCAGACTGCAACTCAGCGCCTGGCAGTCCTCCCAAGCAGTCTGATGGAAGGGTCCAGCCATCCTCAACAGCAGAGTCTGCCGTGCACTGCAGCCAGCTGAATGCATCAGTACATACTATGCTAGTAGCCTGTTGGCAACCCTGCAACAAGCTGACCTGCAGGTATGCTGCAGGCCGAGGCAACAGGCCAGCCTGTACAGTCCAGATAACGCCATACTTGACAAACGCTCGTCACCAGCAACTGCCAATTGTGTGCAGCAACCGCTGCAGTGCAGCAAATGCCAGGTAAGCAGTGAGCATCGAGCACGGCTGGCTCCATAGCCAGCCTCCCTCAACCAAACTGCTACACATCTGCTGTCATTGTACTGTAACCGCTGCAAGTATCACCACCATGTGCTGAGCATATTCACGCCAATTTGTGACCATACGTGCACGGCATGTGTCAAACAAAACGCCCACACAAAGTCATCAAACCACGCCTGTGAACTAAGGCCCCCAGTAAAACACGCCTGTGCAGTAAGGCCGCTATTACAACACGCCTGTGCAGTAAGGCCGCCATTAAAACACGCCTGTGCAGTAAGGTCCCCAGTAAAACACGCCTGTGCAGTAAGGCCCCCATAAAAACACGCCTGTGCAGTAAGGCCCCCAGTAAAACACGCCTGTGCAGTAAGGCCGCCACAAAAACACGCCTGTGAAGTAAGGCCCCCAGTAAAACACACCTGTGCAGTAAGGCCCCCATAAAAACACGCCTGTGAAGTAGCGCCCCCATACACAAAACCAGGTGTCTGCTTCTGTGATATGACCTCTGGACTATACGCATGTCACAGTTGCAAAACAAGCCATTTCTTGTGCAAATTCGTAATACAAGCGCATGGTGACGCCTACTGTCTGCAGCGATGCCTCCTGACCATTCGAAAACATGGAGGGCTATCATGCCTGACCCTACCAAAGCATGCAGTGCCTGCCTGGCTACAACACTGCTCTACCATTGCCGTGTAGCTGGTTGGCATATCAAAGCACCAGCAGCTGATGATCCGCATCAACCGAGCACACACCTCAGAACATAAGTGGCGCCAACCTCAACAGAACAACAGCACCTCCTCCGGATGAGCATTCCTTGATCAGGAAGTCCGGTAGGTCTGCCACAGACTCCACGCTGCTCTTGTTCCACCAAGCGCCTTCCAAACCGTCATACGACAACCCCTGACAACCCCAGGTTCAACACCCTGTGCCCGCTGCCAACTGTAGCACCCACGCGCAGCACATCCCTGCTGCAGCTGCTGCCCACATACGCACCAGCACCAACACCCTGCTGCTACTGCTGCTGCTGGGGCAGCTGCAGCAGCAGATCAACAGGATCTGGCTCCTCCCCGCCACCTGTCAAAACCCAAGGATCTCACCCTGCTGGAACCTGCCCTACTCCGTTGTGAAACACCGCCACCAGCGCCACCAAGAGGACACTCATCAAACGTGCACGCGGTGGCCACAGTTCTTCGCAGCAAACGCCAAGAACCGGGGTGCGAACTGCAGCGTGATGGTCTGGCATGCTGAACTCAGTGTGCGCCTGCACCTTGTTGTGCGCCAGCTCGTGGCAGATCACCAAGAACCAGAAGCGCGCAGCTGCACACCCAGGGTTGTGAGCCTTGGACAAGTCGGGGCTGGCTGCTGCGTTGAACCACAGCTGCCCACTCTTGTTGAAGGCAATCAAACGCCTGTCTTGGTCGTAGAAGATGAAGAACTGCGGCGGCTGTGCTGCAGCAGCTCCTGGAGCCGGGAACACCTCCACAAACAGCTGCTTTAGGCCGCTGTACAGCTGGCGTGCTGCACTCTCGATCGCTGAGCTGCTGGCTAGGCCCTCGCTCAGGCACAGCCATGCAGTGCTGCTGCTACTGCTGCTGCTGCTGCCAGGGTCTAGCCAGACCTGGGACTTTACCAGCGGCTGCTCTTCATGGCAGGTGTGTACAAGCTCCATCACCTCTGGCAGCCCACCAGGCCCAGACTTGCTGCCAGGCAGATAGCCATTGCAGGGGTGTGCCTGGTGTGAGTAGAGCGACTGCTTCACATACACATCTGTCATGACAGAATCAAAGTTGCTGACTGGCCCGTCACCAAACCTGCTGGCCTTCTCGCTGCGCACCACCACCTGCACACCATTCGGCTGCTGGATGGTGTAGCTGCCAAATGGACCAGCCACGCCTGCTGCTGGGGACCCCACGCCAGGTGTGCCACCAAAGCCGTTGTTGTAATTGTGGAAATGTGGGATGGTGTCAAATCCTGCTGCTGCTGTTGCTGCTGTGCTCAGGGGTAACGTAAAGGACTGCCTGCTGGGAGAGGTATCAGGGGTTGCAACTGCTGCCTGCGTGCCAAGCTTCGTGAGGCTGGGGCCAGCCATGTCCAGGCACTCTCCCAGCACACACCTGCCAAACATGGACAGGACACCAGAGATGGCAGATATAACCCGTTAGTAACACGGCTTACAGTTACGCGCGCAGTATGCGAGCGCTTGTACATCACACATAGGTGATATTGCGCAAGCAGGTGAAGACTCCATTTGCGGCAGGAGGGACCAGCCAATTCTGCAATGTTGGCTGCTAGGCAACCTCAGGTGTTTGAAATACAATGCTGCAGCAGCAACTCTCTGTGTTTAAGACCTGCAATCCAGGCACCAGACTGCTGGAAGCAACTTACTCGGTAACACGTGATGACGGAATACCGATCTTCTGCAGCGATGCTGTAATCTCCTGCATCAGCAGCCGCCGCATGCACTTGCCGCCACACCTGAAGCCAGCAGGGCACTTCCTGGACCCCTTCTCGATGCGCCTGCACGGCACACATTGCAGCGGCCATTTCAGAAGCGGTGGCGGGTTGCTGTGTGTGGTGGCCTAAAAGTACTTGACCAGCACTGAGCGGGCATCATTTGGTCAACATGGAGATCTCTTACTGCTCCACTATACTGAATAGTATGTACGCACACTGCAAACCGTCGCAGCAAAAGCATTCTTCAACACACCTGTGCACAGCGTCTATGCTCTTGAGGTACTCTGCCTCAAACACCAGCAGCGCACTCTGGCCAGCCGCTAGGTCAGGCTTGAACGGTATGACCACGTGGTCGTGGTAGCTGTTGCCATCAAGCAGGCCCAGCACCTATTGGCAACAGCACCACCAGCAGCGGCAGCAGCACAGCAGAGGCTATGGTTGTTGGTGCCACCCACATGATGTGCCAGCTCAAAAGCGCTATCTTGAGATCCTACGCAACACCTTTCTTGCATATCAGCTGATGCGACATTACCCAAGCCGCTGTAACTTGAGCGGCTCAAATCAGGCAAGTACATGTCATGTGCACAGAGCTAAGAGCAGCCCTCACCTTCATGCTGCTGTGGATGCCGGCAGTGGTGGGTGGCAGGTTGAGCTCAGGGCCAAGGGGTGCCAGCAGGCTCGCCAGCGTGCACAGCAGCTGCTCTGCCTGCTGCTGCTCTTCAGGGCCCCACGCAATGCGAGCGTCTGGCATGGCGATCACTTCTAGGCGGCGCGCCTCCCACAGCTGCAGAACACAGGCAAAGCAGGGCAGCAACAGCGCAGACATACTTGAACATCTCCAATCACACAGGTGGTGCTCATGTTTGCGGCTCTGGCAATTGCTGTTGTTGCACGTCACTGGCATGCATGTCCAGCAGGACAGTATGGGCATCCTGATGCGCCAAACAAACCCTTTTGAATATGGACTGCATGCCGCAGTGTGACAGGGCACGCACTGGCCACCTACCTGCAGGATGCTCTTCATGCCTCCAGTAGTTGTCCAAATGTGGATCAGCGTGCTGCTGGCCTGCACAAAATACAGCACATGCAGCAGAAGCTGTGGTGGTGCGCAGATCATTCTTGGCACACAGAGGATGTGCTGCGCAACCACTGCAACTTCTGTGTTTATGCAGTGTGGTGGGCAGCGCAACTGCAGCTAGCCAGCCAGTGCTGCAATTATCAGCATCAGACTGACGTTACTAACTGCATTGTCTGAACAGCATTTCAAATGTATACTATGAACAAGCATCTGCTTACATACCAATGCTCTCCACACAACAATCCACGTGTATACCATGCTCTCTACACGCAATGTTCCACAACAGTCTGAATAGCGCCCTCACCTCGACAGGGTGGTAGCCCAGCAGTCGCACTTCTGCCATGTCAGCCTCGCTGGCACTCATCTCGCATGGGTAGGGGTGTGGCAGGCTGCCCTCTTGCAGGCCAGCTGCAGGCCGCAGCAGCTGCTGCAGCTTCTGTGCTGCTGTCTGGTACTCGATGCGGGGCTGGATGTCGACAGGTGACCACTTGATGGAGTTTAACACGGCAAGGTCCTGCAGCAGCAGTCAACAAACAACATATGTCAACTGCCTGCACCAACATCATAGCAGCAGTGGCATACTGCTGCTCACATCAGCGCTGTGTCGCCCACTCCCTACCAGGCTGGTGCACAGGTTGCAGTACACCGGTTGATGTCCAGTGCAAGCAGCAACAAAGCATTAAGATGCCCTGGGCTGAGCTGGCTTTAACCCGTGCTGCTGGCAGTGTATGTCATGCCCCCTTACCTTGGAGAGCGCATCGTACACATGTGCCAGCACACACCACTGCTCAGGCCGCGCGTTGACTGCGAGCAGGTGGATGGCCTTGATCAGCAGGTCGCAAAGCAGCAGGCTCATATTGATGGTGGTTGGGTCCCTGCTGAGGTCATATGACTGCAGCGCCTGCGTGCTGCCAATGTAGTTGACACCGAAGTTGATGTGCTGCTGCGGCGAGTCGCACATGGGGCGCAGCAGGATGCCGTGCAGGAAGAGCTTGCCATGCACCCTGGGGTCAAACAGCAGCTCAATGCGGAAGTCCCCGTCCTGCAAAGGCAGCAGGATGGCATATCCAAACGGAACCCTCAGGTTGATCATCAGCGGTGCCATGCCTTCTGCCTGCTTCTTGTACCAAGGTCACATTGTTGATGCTGTTACACATTGCTACATGTTGAAGAGAGCTGCCCCACATGGCCAGATGCGATGCTTGCTGTATCACAGTCACCTAATGACCTGAACCCCCTCCCACCTGCACAGGCAACTTCTGATACCAGGT
Organism: Tetradesmus lagerheimii; assembly: GCA_902809745.2. Lineage (NCBI taxonomy): Eukaryota > Viridiplantae > Chlorophyta > Chlorophyceae > Sphaeropleales > Scenedesmaceae > Tetradesmus > Tetradesmus lagerheimii. Next base: position 63,420 of record CADDIJ020001626.1, on the reverse strand, counting down.
GGGCAGTGCGCCCAGCAGCTTGCTTGAGTTGGGTGACAGGTACTGCAGCACGTGTGGAGGCAGCAGCTCGCGCGGCACAGCGTTCACCTTCAGCGCTGGCTGCAGGAACAGGAACTGGCTGGCATCAATCCCAGGCTTGCCCGTTGGCAGGCCTGCAATGCTTACAATGGTTTCCTGCAAGCTGCTGGGGCCAATGCTGCCGTGGTGCTGCTGCTGCTGCTGCTGTGCCATGGTGGCGGCCGTTGGGTGGCCATGGAAGCGTGTCAGGGGGCTGCTGAGCATGTGCAGCGTGGGGTGCTCGTGGTGTGCTGCGCGCAGGTGCTGGAAGCTCCAGCAGCAGGGGCCAGTGTAGATTTCAAGGTCCACGTTGAGCTCATTGATGAGCCGGTTGATCTGCAACTGCAGGAAGTGAACAGCACAGCGTCTTCAGGTGGGACAGCCTGATGTGGAGCAAAGTTACCTGCCCAGTTGTGTTAGCATTGCAGCAGAGCCTTCCAGCTGGGCATCCTGCTGTGCCCAAAATAAGCAGATAATGGCTGCCAGGCTGCAACAATCATCGCATTGCATGCATGCGTTGCCCATGTCAATGAATACCCGCGCATCGTCACTATGAGTGTGTTACCTTCATGCCCTCCCCAAAGTGGCCTGCTGCGTGCAGCTTGCTCTCCTTCTCACTGCAACCTGCAAAACAGCAGCACATGTATAGGAGAACCGCATGGGCGCAAATTTCACATTTACCAGAGAGAAACAGTGTGACTGCTGGTCATGGCTGTGTACAGCCATGCACTTGCCAGCACCGCCTGCCATGCTGGAGGTGATGAAATATGGTGCCCTACACAGCAATTGAAGTTGCGTACGATATGAGAGAGAGTAGTTACATGTGGGTCCAGTCACCATCTCAGGTGGTATGAGCCACCCCAAAATGAGCACAATGTCAACGCATGACGAAAGAAGATGAGCACACAATGTAGCCCATTGAGGCCATCCGTTGAGCACAGGGTCTCTCCAGATTGAGCATAAGATTATATCTGCGGTGTGTCAGTGACACACCCCAATCAGCCAACAGCATGTGCTGAAGAAGCACACCAACCAAAAAGCATGTTGTCAAGATCACACAGCCAGAGAGATAGGCGGGGCAACTAAGGCGGCATAAAGGCGGCAGCAAACCAATAATGTGACAGGATGCATGTGTAACTCGTCAAGTAACCTAAACTCATCACGGGCTAGGAGCAACAGCGTCTAAGGCGTCATCTACAGGGACATAACCCTCAGGCTGAATTGGCACACTTTGATGGTCAGGGGACAGCCCCAGCAACACTGAGCGATACAACCACATCTGATAAACCACCACAGCCAAGCCCTCTTGATCCTCACAGTCTAGAATGCGCGGCACCAACTCGTTAGCATAGCGATCTACAGTACCCGCAGGATAGAACACACTAGGGCAGGCACCGCGCAAGTGGTCATATATGGCATTGCAACAACCCCGCTCACCCATGGAGAACATGTCTGGGTTGAGGATGGTTGCGTAGTTGACTAGGTCCACGCACAGCCTGCCCTGCCCAAGCTGGCTGCCCTCGTAGTACTCAACAGCCAGCCCTACCACAAAGGGCGCGGCGCTGCTGTGGTACTCAGGCAGCGACAGTGTGTTTGCTGGGGTCGTGATGCTTGCAGGAAAGCCGGCAGCAGCAGCGCCAGAGGAGCAGCTGGCGCCTGGAGCCGCCTCCTGCAGGTCCTCAATCAGGATGAAGAGCTGCTGGATGCCTACTGCTGCAGCTTGTTGGTGAACATCGTCAGCAAGCTCTAGCAGCACAATTGCCTTGGTTCGTGATAGCTCTCTGCAGCAGACAGGAAGTCAGCAAAACATGCGGGTGATGCGTGTTTGTTGGCAACCACCCTTCAGGCGACGTGCGTGTTCTGCATGGACTTGCAGGAACAGAAGCTGCAAAAGCATCAGCAGTCTGAGCAGGCAGACACGTGTGTACGCGCATGCGCTGCCGCAGTTTAAGCCGCGCCACACACGCAGCCTGTCGTTCTAGTAAATGGTTGACGTCTCTTGTGTTCACGAAGCATTGCTTAGCTGTGTTACCTACTTGCACTGATCAGCGTGGTTCTGCAGCAGCTCTCTCAGGCCTGGGTCAAAGTTGCTGGCGTAGCTTGGCGCCAGGTTCAGGTCCTTCTTGTAGTTGGCTGGCAGTGCCGTCACACGCTGCATGCAGAAATGGGTCACAGTTAGTATGTCGCAAGGTCTACACGTTTGCATGCCAGTGTCTGGAACAGCATGCAGTCCTGCACTCTGTGGTGCAGGATGGCACCCAAGCTGAAATGCCATGCTGCGGCTGACATTGGTGCGTGGCATCACACGTGTAAAGCTAATGCTGTCAACTGACGCTGCTCAGAACTCAATAAGCAGCACCACATCTGTTTACCTCCAGTGCCTTGCCAGTCACATGCAGCGGCACAAGTTTTCTGCCATGTTTTTCTATCAGCCTCAGCAGTTCGGAAAAGAAACGGGTCTGGCTATCTATGAGCATGGCTGCACGCTCCGCTGGTGGCCCTGAGCAGGCACAGTTCTCAGATAGGTGCTGCTACTGCTGTTGGCTCCGTGACTGCTGTGCAACGGTTGCGCGGCGATGGTAGGACGCAGTTCATCACATGCACCAACTACTAGCTCATCGATTCCTTTGAAAGGCGTTGGAGCGTCCTCAGGGCCTAGAAGTCGCACAGAAGCCGCTCAGCTGCTCCATCTCCGTGCAGTGGCACACGTCTTGTACATTTGCTTCGTCGAAAATATTAGCCTTGCAACGTGCATCCGTTCAAAAAACAGTTGCCGTAAATCAGTCGGTGGTATCGGCATGGTCAGATGCTCAGCAATGCCAGTCAGTCAAACCGTGACAGCTTTACTGCACACAACCCTAGCGGTTGACTTTAACTGATTTTGGTTTACAGTTGCGACAGCGCCAATAGAAAAACATTTAAGCTGGCCCGCTGTAGTGCAAGTTGGAAGCTCATCGCTCAGCACTCGCTGGCCACTGCTGGTCACCAAGGTATTGTCTTGATAGCGAACGCACAACAGGTGCAGCAGAGCTGCTGCCGCACCCTTTGTTTCATTCAATGACCACTAGTGGTACGGAAATACTAGCTATCAAAGCAAGTGAGGCGCAGCTGCTCCATTTTGACCTGCTTTAATGTTGCTGCTCTTGGCAGCACTACATCCGATGTACTACATGTAGTACATCGATGTGCCTGCCCACTGGGTGAAACGGTTTCACAGCACCACTGCACTGAGTGCCTCACTCACAGTTGACCCGTTCATTCGACCTGTTGCACAGTGCAGCAGCTCAGCTGCTTCCAATACACAGTGACATGGCATCACTGCCGCTCACAGCACTGAAGAAGGGGTGGCCACATCAGGTGTTTTCAGCTGAGTGGAAGCGCCCTAGTGGTGCTGTTGCGGTGACACCTTGGCATAAGTGTGTGCAGAGTTTGCTTTGCAAGTATGGTGTGGATGTTGAGGCGGCGGCTGATCGAGCTAATGTGTGCAAGAATCACATCAACCGTCAGGTCAGGAAGCTGCATGCAGACACAATTGTTTGTGAATCACTGCAGCACTCTACTTAGCCGTTACATCACGCATGTGCACCCTACACATGCTGATGCCATGCGTTTTAAAAGGGCTAGGCCCTTTTTGTGTTCTGGTGCGCCAACGCGTGGTATTGAGTTGCTGATGCGTGTTCGAATGGGCTGTCTTTGCGTGCATGAGCGTACCAGTCGATATGGCGGCAGCAGAGCTGATTCTAACACAGCACGTCCTGCTTGTGGTCAGGGTGTTGAGTCTTTGTCACATCTAATAATAATAAATCCTTGTAAGCCATACCTTTCGGCATCGGCAACCGCGCCTCACCCACTGGGGAGGCGGAAAGCAGACTGATTATTCTCTCTATTTTTGGTGTAAGGTAGACCACCCAGACCCTTACACCCCTTCCTAGGCAGCATGTGGGAATCACCCCATACGGTGGACTGCATACCTAGCAGGGCCGGTGTGTATATAGCCAGCAATCGACGGAGTCCTCCGGAGAGTCGCGAGGACATTAGCAGCATCCTTCCTTCGGCTTTCGCCGACTGTATCCCTGAGTCCAGAGACATACTGCTTAGGCTCAGAATCGAACCTGCAACCTTTCGGCCACTGTTCGTCCGTCATCACCACTGCGCCACGTGTTTAACGTCCCGCCGTCTTTGTCACATCTGATGTTTGATTGTCCCGCTACTTCTGCTCAGAGGTATACTATGCTTGATGAAATTCGGTCTGTTCTGCGTGATGTTGCTGACAGTCAAGGCGGCCACAAGGTTGCAATCTCTGCCTGCGCATGATGTTATCAGTGCTAGACATGCTGAGTTCACCTTGAAAGTGTTGAGTCTTGATGGTCAGCTGCCAGGTGGACCCCCTCCAGGGGGTACCCCAGCCGTTTGTGCTGTGTTGAAAAGGTGGTGGAAGCTGAAAGCGCCAAACACCTACAAGGAGACAGCATGGCGCCTAGCTCTGAATGCTTTCCCCACAGCGGCCCGCATGCAGTTGCCTTCGGCTGCATGTGTTGCGTGTGGTACAGCAGTGCCAGATGCAGGCCATCACTTTTGGCAGTGTACAGTAGCAGTTGCAATCCGTTCTGAAGTTGAGCATCAACTGGTGGCTGCAGGCATGCCCCCCAATGGTGGGCGTGTTGCGTGTTCTGCAGTGTGGCTGGGGTGTTTGCCTCATGTACGGATGCATGGGTTTGTGTGGGATATGGTGTGCTTGGCTGCCATTCATGCTATGAATATTGGCCGTTGTGCAGCGTGGTCTGTGTCTAGAGGTGTGCCTGCAGCTGATGTAGTTACTACAGTGGCTGTTAAAGCAGCCAAGGCAGCCTTTTGGAGTGCATTGGCTGTATTTGCGGCTACAGTACAAGTGCCTAGTTGGGCCAGAACAGCTGATTTGACACAGCAGCCTTTCATATCGTGGCATGTAGTGCTGCAGCAGGGCACTGGACTGAGGGTGGTCAGACGTTAGGTCCGGTCACTAGCTGCGGTCTTGCCTACACATTCCCTTTTGCTGCTCACTGGTCCTGCCCCGTCCTACTTCCCTGCGTACGCTGCTACGGTGCTTGCAGTACTTCACGTACACAGGTGCCTAGCTGTACACGCTTTGTCTGTCGAATCCCTTTGCTTCCTTATTTTCCGTGAGACCTTTTGATCTAATGTGGACACGCTTTTGGTGTGCCAGCCGTGGATGGGCGCATGCTCATGTCATTCACACCGTCTGACTATCCACATGGTCATGTTGTGTGGCTAAGCGTAGGCGGGACGATGGGGCGATGCGAACAGTACCCGCTGCCTACTAGTCTACTGACATGGCACTGTGGGTGATCATGTTGGTTTGAGAATGATCATGTCTTTGACCGCAGTGCCTATTGGTCTCACGTTTCTTAGCTTCGTGGTGAACAGTAGCGACGTAGTCGCGTTTTTTTCACCTTGTAACATATTTCTTCTTTCTTCGATGTTGCGTTTTGTGCCCTGTGCTAGCATAACCAATGTCATACCTCACGCACAGAGGTTTTTCTGGGGTTGAAACCTCAGAGTGACAGCCCGAGCTGAGCTGCTTGCAGCTTCCTATTTTACCAGGTGTCTGTGGTGGCGTATGCCGCATGAACACACCGTGTAACCCCTCTATCCTAGCCCTGTGCTTTGAGCACCCTGCTGCTTTTCGTGCTGCACTTCGCACATGCTGCACTGCATGTACTTGTTGGTTTATGGGGAGGTAGGGGCTGCAAGATGCCTCTGGAGTTTTACTTTGGTTGCATCTTGTGGCTTGCTATCGGGTTCTCATGATATGTGAGCTGAAAGAGGGGCAAGTGACTCGCTCTAGGGCGATAGCTTGCCCACCCCTGTAAAAGACCTCTCTCTGATGTTGCTGGCTTTTTGTGGTTTACTCTCGTGTACCGCGCTCTGCGGTCCTAAAAGTGTCTGCGGGCACACCTGGTAACTTACTTCAATCAATCAATCAAAGTTGCTGGCGGCGCTGAAAAACCTCAGAGTGACAGCCAGAGCTGAGCTGCTTGCAGCTTCCTATTTTACCAGGTGTCTGTGGTGGCGTATACCGCATGAACACACCGTGTAACCCCTCTATCTATCTAGCTGGAAAATTGCGGAATGTGTTGTCGTTGACTGATGCATCCACTAAGTTGTTGCGTTTTGTTTCTGATGATATTTGGGGTATTAGGGGGGTGTGCCGAGTGATATCTAGGAGCATTGTTGAGTATCTTGTCCAAGCTTGGGATGTGCGTAATAATTGCAAACACAATGGAGCAGTGCTCCCTCTTCTTCCGCTCCTGAGGGGCGCGGGGCCGATGGCGTTGATGCTATGGCTTAATGGGTAACATGATGATGATGATGAAGAAGGGGTGGCCAGTGGCTGGCAGCAACCTCATTGGTTGGACATGGTAGCATTAATCAACTTGCGTCCAAGGTAGATTACAATCGCAACCACACGTGCCTCGCCACATTCTCAATTGAATCGGCTCCACACAACGCACCCGGAATTGCAGCATGGTACAATGTCACACCCATCACATCACAACATGTTGTTTGTCGCAACAACAATCGCAGTAAATGAGCACCAATTGTTGCTTCTTTCAAAACTGTCGTACAAATCCCGTGTCCTTGGAATGATAGGCCACAAACTTAGCCTTGCAACGGACACAAAACGCGCACCTCGACCTGTTCACACAGTATCAAGTAAACCATATTGTCTTTTGTGGATACATGAAAGGCCAGCTCTCACCCAGATCTGACTCTCTGCACTGGAAATGGTAGGGGACAACATGAGCTGTATTTTTTTCTGAGCAACACCACTGCGCCGCCACAATCCAGATAACGTACAGACTGCCCAGCTGCATCTACTCTGCACACCACCGCAGCTGCACACATGCCTGTCAGATTGACACCTGACAGGCCACCCAGCTGCCAACCCTATGATGGTACGTAGAGCACAACTGCCGCACAGATGTGCGCACACTCGAAACTGCTGCCACAGCGCCACAGGCAGTAGCACATCGGCACAGCAATCAAGATATACCCATTCACTGGATGGGCAGGAACAGCACATCTGCTCGCCCGACTACACACACCTGCACACCATACAGTATGCTTCTTGCCAGCACAGAAAACCCATGCACACCCAGCTGCTGCGCCACACGCTCTCCTGCAAGCTGCTCCCTGAGCTAAAATTGTTATAACACATGTTACAAACACCTTAGTTCTTCAGCTCCTCCAGCACCAGCTCAGGCACTGGGGTCACTGGCAGGTTGAGGTCCTTCTCGACGTCATCCAGCTCCAGGATGATCTCCTTCTCGAAGCGCAGTGCCAGGTGCTCGAAGATCTCCTGGTGGCTCACCAGCTCCTCAACGGTGAAGGCAGCGATGGCAATCATGGCCAGGCGGCCGTTGTTGAGCTCCTTGGTCTGCATGTCCTTCCAGGCAACGGGGTCATCCTTGGGGCCCAGGCCCAGGGGGTCGAAGCTGCACACAGGAAGACAACAGGGAGGAAGCAGAAGAGCATGTCAGCAGCTGTCACCAGAGCATATACTATGTTCTGAAGGTTACATGCTGACAGCTGGCCAAGCTTTATACGCAAATTGCTTGTCCTGCGAACTGCAAGCAAGCATCCCACAAAGAACATGGTCCTGCAAGGGAGCCAAGCTGTGACTGGACCATAGTGCTGCACTCACTGTCTACACCACTGCAGGCTGCTGCACCATGAACTGCAAGCGGCATCCCACAAAGAACATGTTCCCGCAAGGGAGCCAAGCTGTCATTGGACCAAAGTGCTCCACTCACTGTCTACCCACTGCAGGCTGCTGCACCTGGAACCAACTACCTCAGCAGCACACTACACAGCCACCAGCAGCAACACCAAGGCAATGGCCAGCGATCTCCCCAACAATGGCAGCAGCATCAACACCAGCAGCAGACTCACCCCAGGTTGCCGAGCTCGTACTCCTCAGCGTCCTTCACGGAGTTGAACTGGTTGCCGCGAGGGGTGGCCCAGGCGAGGCTCACACGGTAGCTCTCGCACAGACCGATGGCCACCAGGAGGGGCTCCCAGAAGATAGCACCGCGGGCCTCAACCTGCTGGAATTGGTAGATGGCAGGGCCGGTTATGTGGCCGTCTGCGTTGAGGAAGGCAGGGATGTCCTCCAGCTGCTCACCAACAATGAAGCCGAGGGCGGCAAGCATAGCGACGCGGCCGTGCACCAGCTCAGACTCGCGCCACCTGCAGGATGAGGGAAGGGTGAGAAGTAGCAGGCAGAGAGGGTTAGAACCAATGTCATTGGGGGAGCGCAGGAGTGCTTGCAGGACAGCTTGCAGCACAGCGTAGCAGTGCACATGTGTAGGACAGTATCGGGTTGCGGGCACTGACTGCACATGTAATTGAGATACGAGTACTCAAGGACAAGGGAGGTTTGGGCTGCCATGCCGGTGAGAGTGAATCTGATGCTGCATTAGGCACTGGGAGTTTTACTGCAACATGCACATGCACATACACGGCAGAGACATCTGACAGCAGAGCAACAGCAGTAACATCCTGCAGGGTTGGAAGTGGGCAGAGCTTACCTGCGGATGTCCCTGACCTTGGCACCAGCAGCGAAGCCTGCTGGGTCGAACATGTCGGGGAATCTGCAGCAGCACAGAGAAGCAGCAGGCATGTCAGCCATATGGGCAAGGGTACTGTAGCAAGTGAGCAGAGGATTGCGCAGGCATACTGGGCACAGTGGTACACCAAGACACATGCACCCCTGAGGATCATGAGCATCATATAAGCATGCAGTTATGCTGCAAAGCACCATGGTAAGGCTGCAGCAGGTGCAGAGCTGCTCTAGCTGTTCTGGAAGCTGTCTACTGTTGACTGGGAACGGGACTCACGGTGCACTGATGCCGGGAAGGGTCTTGCAGTCTGCGAGCAATAAAAAAGGCACAGCGTGATCGTGTGAGCCATATGCTGGAGCACGAGAAGCAGGAGGCACCCATGTGGAAGCACTACAACGGAAAGTTCTTGAGGCACCAACACCCCCAACAGGCTGCAATTGTGCTTTAAGTGTATATATCAGCATTTATAATAAAGGCGGCATTGACTGCCCCAGGGATCGCTGCTGCATGCTTAATCGGGCGAGTGCTGGGGCGTTGCCAGGCAACTCACACTCCAGGCCGGACATGCCCTCAGATGCAGGTGCAGCTGCCCTTGCAGCCACGCTGGGGCGCACAGGGGCTGCGCTGCGGCCAACGAAGGCCTTAGTGGCGCTCTTGGTCAGGACGGTCTGCATGGTGACTGTTTGTTGTGGGGTGCTGGTGTACGAAAGGAGAAAGCGAGTTTGCAGGTGGTCCTGTGAGCGCTCAGGTATTAACTTGGTCTACCGGAGTCCCTGGCCTTTATAGCTGCAAGCCTACCATGTCACTTCCTGTGAGCCACAAATTCCCGGCAGCCCCTCTCATCACCAACGCAAATCATCCTCCAACCCATCAAACCCGCCATACAAGCTTCAGTCGCATATTGAATATGGTGCACAGCTTCTAGTCGTAAAAGCTACGCACCCGGAAAAAGTATCCTCGTCAGAGCAAATCCCGTGCGGTTGACTGTGTGCCGATTATGATCCATTTGTGCTCACGATACGTTTTGACGCTGTAAGCAAGTTGAATCTAGGCAGCGTACTTTTGCTGCACCAAGGAGGTGAGTGGGCAACGCCCGTATCAGATACGAACAGCAACACATCGACCATCACCGGCCTACAGCGTGCATGTCCTGGCATCCAATATACTTGTGAGTTGCGTTTTGACTTTTCGGCAAGCAGTAACACTGCTACAGCTGAGGCAGTCGCTGTTGGGTAGTGGAAGGAATGCTGGCAGCAGTGAGGAGTTGTGCCAGCAGTGCTGCCACATTCGGCACAGGTAAGAGCTGCTGGCCACCTTCAACGGTTGCCTGCCTGCCAGCGTTCATCCTGCATCCTTCTGCATTCAATGCAACGCTTGCAGTCACCTAATGCTGTCGAACACCACCTTGTTCAGGCAGCCGATGGACTGTGATGGCATGCACCAGCCAGTGACGTGAAAGCTTTGTAGCACTCTAGCAGAAAAAGCATGCAGAAACACCCTACCCCTGCATGCAAGCAGTAAAGGCTGCGCACGCATGCAAGGCTGCTCATGCAAGTAAGGCTGATTTGACGTGCGTTTTGATTTTGTTACACGCGCACCATCAACTGCCAATTGGCACGTCTGAGAGCGCCAGCAATCCTCACTTTGGCTGAAAGCAGGGATCTTGGAGTGCTGTGCGGCTGGTGTGGAGCTCACCAGCCTCTGTGTAGCTGTGCAGCAACTGCTGATCACGGGCTCTGTGCAAGCACCATCCCCTGACAAGCAAGCAAGCCGGAACAAACCTGCCTGCAGCTGATCATCTAGCTTGTGGCACACACGGTGCCATGATCGCACGCGCTTGCTAGGCTGACATGCAAAAAGCTTGATTCAAGGCTGCCCCAAGCACTGCAGCAGTCGCACAGCGCCAGCAGCCCTTGCCACACCACGCGACACAGCAGCCCTCAATGACTGCTGCCAGCAGCGCTTGCGACGAGTGCTGTCAAGAGCACCATGAGTTGCTGCAGAACAGGATGTGTGCCTGTCAAACACGCAGGCAGCGTGCATGTTGATTCAAGGAAGTGCACAATGCTCAGCGGTCAATCAGTGCATGCGCAGCACCACAGATCATTATGTGTAGTGAACGGTTTTAGGCGGATCCTGGGCCCCAGGTGAAAGCAAGCATCATACCTTTATGCAATGCTTGACCAGGAGCGCCCGCTCAAGCTCTCCTGGTACTCCAAGTGGGCTGTCCATGCAGGCAAGCCGTCCAGCATGCAGGCATCACCGTCAAACGCACCTGTAGCGCAGAAACGACAGAAGGGACAACGCAGTGTCAACGAGAGTGGCCTGAGCGGGCACCCTGTGACACTCGTTGCCCAGCCCATATACCGCCAATGCCATTCCAGTCCGTGAGAACCCGATGACAATGACAGCACCAGGTCGTAGGCGCACTTGATCTTCAAGGCACCTCGCAAGTAGCTCATTAGCCACAGCATGGACAGCAGGCATAGACAGAGGACGGTTCAGCGGTACCAGCAACAGCACCCAACAACAGCATCCAGTTCACAAAGACACAGTTCTGGACGACAGCACGACAGCACTATCTAGTTCTGGACGACAGCAAGCGTGGTCAACGTCTACAAGGCTCACAACCCTGTGTATGCAGCTACGCGCTTCTGGTTCTTGGTGATCTGCCACGAGCTGGTGCACAACAAGGTGAAGGCGCACAACAGTGCGTTCAGCAGTGCATGCAGACGATCACGCTGCAGTTCGCACCCCGGTTCTTGGCATTTGCTGTGAAGAAATGTGGCCACAGCGTGCAGGTTTGATGCGTGTCCTCTTTTTGGTGGCGCTGGTGGCTGTGTTTCTCCATGGAGTAGGGCAGGTTTCAGCAGGGTTGGATCCTAGGGTTTCAACAGGTGGCGGGGCGGAGCCAGATCCCTTTGATCTGCTACATGCTGCTATTGCTGCCCCAACAGCAGCAGCAGGGTGCTGGTGTGTATGTAGGCAGCAGCTGCAGCAGCGATGTTCTGCATGTGGGTGCTACAGTTGGCAGCGGGCACAGGGTGTTGAACCAGGGGTTGTCAGGGGTTTCTTATGACGGTTTGGAAGGCGCTTTGGAACAAGAGCAGCGTGGAGTCTGTGACAGACCTGCTGGACTTCCTGATCAAAATAGCTCATGCGGTGGAGGTGCTGTTGTTCTGTTGAGGTTTGACACCACTTGTGTTCTGAGGTGTGTGCTCTGTTGCAGAGAGTACCAGTACGGCAGTACGTCCCGGACGTAGTACGTACTCTGAGTACACAGTACGTGGCCTTGTCATGGCCAGTACGTAGTGGCAGTACGCTGCTGCTGCTGTTGCTGCTGCTGCCGAGCTCCGGCAAGTGCTGCTGGCCTGTACCAGGCTTACAGACTGTTTATAACCGTTTAAGGTTGATCTATGTATGTATTTGACACCTGATTGGTTGTTGACACCGCTCTAGGGAAACGTATACGCAGTCACAAGGCCCAGCTGGACCTACAGGTGCCAAGGTTCATGCCGTCTGCGCTGCCAGTGCACTGAGTGCACGCGTCAGCTGCTGAGTCACGGCCAGCTGGCATGATACCTGTTTTTCATCAACATAATTTCATCGTTATAAATACGCAATAATACAACAGTCACCCCTGCGAAGCCAATCAATACCTGACGAGTGCAGAATGTCAGTGCTCCGGCAAGGCAGCTTGCCTGCGTCACGTTTTACCTGTGACAACAATCGTATCGCCGTATTCGACGAGTCAAAGGGGCCCGTAATGTGTTTGGCTGGCTATTGGCACTCTCCTGCGTGCAGTAGGTTACCTTGGTACTGTTATAACAGTGGTCAGCAAGCCCTGGTGCACGCTGCAGCACTGGTTCACGTACTCCCACTACGTACTCGAAAATTACGCGTACTACGTACGTACGATACGTAATACGTGCCCAAAATGAACGTACTGGTACTCTCTGGCTTGGGGAGGCCTGCTGCAGCCCAAGTCAGCATGAGCAGCAGCTGCTGGGCCAACTGGTGTGGTACAGGTGGCCATGCAGCTACAGCTTGGAGGCCTGCTGCAGCTCAACTTGGTCCCAAGTAGCAGCTGCTGGCGTGTGAATGGCGTGTTTGACATCAGATTTGCCGCCTGAAAGCAGTGCTGTTGTGCCGGCTTGCAATGCAGCTGTGTCCAGAGGCGATCATCGCCGGTGGCAGCTCGAGTCAGTTGAGCAGCTGCTGCTTATTCAATCAGCGCTGCTAGCGGTTTAGTGCTGTAAAATTTGGTTGTAATGGCCAGTACCCATCCACAGCCGGCAGGCTCTGCTGCTGCCACCCATTTGTTAAGCAGCAGCTGCTGTCGTGTTGCTGCTGGTCAACTGCTGGATAGCCAATTTGCAACTGGCATGGCCCAGATGCAGCCTGGCTGACACATGAGCAATGAGCTGGTGCAAGTTGATAATATGCACTCAGGGCCCTGGCAGGTTCCAAAGCCTTGATCTGCAGTGTGTCAGCACGTGATTGAAAGGAGGTCTCACTGTGCATATGCACGAAGCAGCCAGTGCATGATCAGTGCATGAACCACCATCAAGGAATCCTGACTCTCTTCTTTTGAGAAGTCAAGGAGGTGACAGGCACCGTCCTTCGAATGCACGCACCAGGCCACTCGAGTGCACACTGTAGTTTTTCCTCACGCAGATTGACGTTCGCACTTTTATCTTGACAAAAACACCGCATGAGCATGAATTCAGCGATCCAGCAGCGTGCTGATAGGCAGGAGGTTATTCCCTCTGTGTTACAGCGCACAGCACACCCGACCTGCTTCAGACAGCTTCCTCAAGCCATCCAGCAAGCTCCATACTGTAGCTTGCAATGTTGAACGTGATCATCTGAGCAGCATCACCTTGCACCTGTGATAGGTTAGGAGACGCTACCTTGGACCATCTCCCCTAAATGGCACTAGGCTGCCAACCAGCACATCCAACATGTGCCTGGGACAATCATGGGCGTTACGGTGCACTCCATCTTTCTTTAGAAGAGTTACACCTATCCCACCCTGCGATCTTGTGTCTGGCGTGCAGCCGTTCTGTTCAACTTACAACATCAACAGCGGCGTTGAATCGGTGGCTTCGCTATGGGTCGAAAACATAAATTACAAAGATCGGGGTTAGTTGATGACGAAGAAGATAGCAACAGGCGACAGGAGCGCTCACAAGCGCAACCATCATTCCCCGAGGCAGCAGCAGCAGCTACAGGTTGGTTGTTTCTGTGTGCAGCAGCCAGCACCTTGAGGCTGAGGCACTTGCAGGACAGCAGTTCGTATGGTCCCTGTAGCATCAAGATCACCATCAACCAGCCCACGTTCACATAGACATACGCCAGCAGCTTGGTGGGTCGTGTTCATTGGCTAGTGCTAGCAGCGCTGCTTAGACATACAGGATGAATGATTCATGCAAGCCTTGCAGGAAAGCTCCTCCAGGCACCTCGACGGCACCTGCAGCGTATGCCATCCTGCTACTAGCACGTGTGCTGCTGCTGCTGCTGCTGATCAACACATTGCGATATGTTGCTGTTCATGAGGTTACCCATGCCGCTGCTGCTGCCCCCGCTGCTGTCGTTGCACCCATCGCACCATCCAATGGTCTTGTGTGATCTTTGCAGGCATAGGCAGGGGGATCATGCCACCACAAGCCAGTGCAGGCCGTGGTGTGCCAGGCAACGGCGGCAGAGGCAGAGGCAGAATGGCACCTGGTGAGCTGATCTTCTGCACTTGTACACTAGCAAAGCGGGCTGATCTTCTAGGGCTGATCTGTTGGTTGTATCTACGATGGTGTCGCCACTTGTCACGTCCATGAGCCACAGGATTTGCAGCCTGCTGCATTAGCTTCCTGCGCAAGTATGAAGTTTGCACAAGCGACAGCTGATGAGGCAAAGAGATCACGCACTCACTACTGTTCCTGCTGCTGCCCCTGATGACATTGCTGCTAACCCTTGCAGGTAACGTGTACAACGTGCGTCAGCCCCGCAGCTCTGGCGGCGACGACAGCGACTCATCCACATCATCATCTTCGGGGGAAGAAGGCGGGTATGCTTACCAGGACAACACCGCTGCAGCCGCAGCAAAGAACGCAGCAGCAGCGGCAGCAGCAGCAGCAGGTGAGGTTGCAGCTTGCAGTAACGCGGCACATGTGTACAATGCCAGAGGCCGGCACTTCCTGCAAACCATCTGCAGACTACATAGAGTGGCACCGCTGCACAAAATCTGTCATCACTACTTTGCTGATTGTCTGCTGCTGCCGCTGCTGCTGCGGAGGCTTCTACGTGCGCCCTGCACCCAAGCCACTTGATTCTTGAACATACTAGACAGCGTCAACAGACAGCCCTGCCATGACTTTCCATGCCATGCGTGCACTGCTCATGGCATGCTTATGGTGCACTCACATTCATGCTTCACAGCAGACTGTACACGATGTTTGCCTTCGCACATGGACGCTGTCGTCCAAACATGGCACATGGTAGTACCATCTGGCAGATCTGCTGAGCAAATCACTGCTGTTCAGGGCATAAACGTCTGTTGTTTTTCTGTGAAGGTGCAGGTATCTGTTTTGTTACTGCTGCTGACACCCGCTTCCATTTTACTCTTGCAATGCACCCTCGCAGCCGCTGCTGATGGGCAGCGCCGCAATCCCAGGCCCCCAGGCGCTGCTGCAGGGCCCCCCTCCGGCCAAGCAGCAGGCAGCAGCAGCCAGCAGGCAGTAACATCACCCCATGCGTTCAGCTACCCCAAGCCCCCACGCGCTGCTACAGGGCCCCCCTCCGGCCAAGCAGCAAGCAGCAGCAGGCAGGGTGCCGGCAGAGGTGAGGTCTGCAGCACCGCCGTGTGCGATGCTGCTGGGGGATCCGGTGGTGGCAGGGCTGGGCACCTGGCACATGCTGGGCACAGTGGTCAGTGCTCCTGCATACGGACACGTTTGCTGCCGCAGTACTGCTACTACTGCTGCTGCTCTTGTTGCTAATGCCAACAACTACTGATGCTGCTGCCGTGCCCACGTTCAACATCTCCACCCTTGCAGGCGCCAGCGGTGCGGCGCCCGGCTCCGTTTACGGCCGCGCAGGCATTGGTGGCAGGCCAGGCAACAGCTCGGCACAGGGAGGTGCGCAAAGGGAGGTGCGCCCAGCAGCAAATTTTGGTGGCACCAGGAAGCTGACTCGGCAGCAGCGTATCTGCAGCGATGGACACAGTAGCCTGCACCGTGTGACAGGTTGTTGCAGCATAGAGTGCTTTATCCACTAAGTCAAATGATTAGGAGTTCACTGCCGCCATCGCTGCTGCTGCTGCTATGCCGGCCTTCGCTGCGTTTGCCTTGATTGTTTGAAGGCTCGCCAATGGGCATTCCTATGTGGAGGCCTATTGTTGCCAACATGGGCGGCAAGAGTCGTGGCGCGAACAGCGCTGCAGCTGCAGCAGCACCAGCATCAGCGGGTGAGATGCGCAGCTGCTTGCTTGCTAAGTGTGAGGCTGGCTTGCAATGAATGCATCAAAAATTTGCCATGTGCAGCAAACTGCAGCGCACGGGGTCCTGAAATGTTTGGACATTGCTTGTGAAGAGCACCATGGACGTTTTTGGGCTTTTTATCATCGCTGATGACTCTTGATGGCTCAGCACCGGGTGCATGACTCGTCCCAGATTGTCACTGTCAGGCAGCTTGTGTGACCACGCGATGTTTCACAACCATTGTGACAACCCTCATCATGCTGAGCGTGGCAATTTTCATGATGCTGAGCGACGCTGCATACAACAAGCAAATGCCAGGTAAGCAGTGAGCATTCGAGCACGGCCGGCTCCATAGCCAGCCTCCAACCAATCAAACTGCTACACATCCTGTTGTCATCATACTGTAAGCGCCGCGAGTATCACCACCATGTGCTGAGCATACTCACGCGATTCGTGAACATACGTGCACGGCATGTGTCAACCCAAGCGCCTACACACACCGAAAAACCGCCTGTGAAGTACGGCCCCTGTCAACACCCCATTACTTGAGATCATGCTTCTGCTGCCGTGATACAACCCTTGGACTGTACACATGTCGCGGCTGCAAAACAAGCCGTTTCTTACGGTTGTGCATAATACAAGCGCAGGGTGCAGCCTACTACAGCAATGGCTCCTGACCATTTGAAAACATGCAGGGCTATCATGCCTGACCCAACCAAAGCATGCAGTGCCTGCCTGGCTACAACACCACTCTACCATTGCCACGTAGCTGGTTGGCATTCAAAAGCACCAGCAGCTCATGATCATGATGCGGCGCATCAACAAAGCAGAGAGTACCAGTACGTTCATTTTGGCACGTATTACGTATCGTACGTACGTAGTACGCGTTCTTTTCGAGTACGTAGTGGGAGTACGTGAACCAGTGCTGCAGCGTGCACCAGGGCTTGCTGACCACTGTTATAACAGTACCAAGGTAACCTACTGCACGCAGGAGAGTGCCAATAGCCAGCCAAACACATTACGGGCCCCTTTGACTCGTCGAATACGGCGATACGATTGTTGTCACAGGTAAAACGTGACGCAGGCAAGCTGCCTTGCCGGAGCACTGACATTCTGCACTCGTCAGGTATCGATTGGCTTCGCAGGGGTGACTGTTGTATTATTGCGTATTTATAACGATGAAATTATGTTGATGAAAAACAGGTATCATGCCAGCTGGCCGTGACTCAGCAGCTGACGCGTGCACTCAGTGCACTGGCAGCGCAGACGGCATGAACCTTGGCACCTGTAGGTCCAGCTGGGCCTTGTGACTGCGTATACGTTTCCCTAGAGCGGCGTCAACAACCAATCAGGTGTCAAATACATACATAGATCAACCTTAAACGGTTATAAACAGTCTGTAAGCCTGGTACAGGCCAGCACCACTTGCCGGAGCTCAGCAGCAGCAGCAACAGCAGCAGAGTACTGCCACTTCGTACTGGCCCTGACAAGGCCACGTACTGCGTACTCAGAGTACGTACTACGTCCGAGACGTTCTGACGTACTGGTACTCTCTGCCCCAAGCTATAACATCATGGTCACCTGTAGCGCTTGCCACACCAGTTGGCACCAGCTGCTGCTGCTGCTGCTGCTGCTCAGACCAACTCAAGCTGCAGCAGCAACACCAATTCAAGCTGTAGCTGCATGGCCACCTGTACCACGTGCCACACCAGTTGGCGCCAGCAGCTGCTGCTGCTCAGACTGATGCAAGCTGCACCAGCGCCACCAATCCCAGC
Organism: Tetradesmus lagerheimii; assembly: GCA_902809745.2. Classification (NCBI taxonomy): domain Eukaryota; kingdom Viridiplantae; phylum Chlorophyta; class Chlorophyceae; order Sphaeropleales; family Scenedesmaceae; genus Tetradesmus; species Tetradesmus lagerheimii. The sequence continues at coordinate 45,489 of CADDIJ020001626.1, read as the reverse complement.
TGTAGCAACATGGCCACATGTTGCGCTTGCCACATCAGTTGGCGCCAGCTGCTGCTGCTGCTGCTGCTCAGACTGACTCAAGCTGCAGCAGCGCCGCCAATCCCAGCTGTTGCAACATGACCAGCTGCAGCGCTTGCCACTCCAGTTGGCACCAGCAGCTGCTCAAAAAAACCAACTCGAGCTGCAGCAGCCTGCCAGCTGAAGCAGAACAGCCCGAATACTGTCTGCCACACCAATCAACACCAGCTGCTGCTCAGACTGACTTGAGCTGCAGCAGCGCCTGCTGCCAGCTGAAGCAAAACAGCCAATACTGTCTGCCACACCGATCAACACTAGCTGCTGCTCAGACTGACTTGAGCTGCAGCAGCGCCTGCTGCCAGCTGGAGCAAAACAGCCCAATACTGTCTGCCACACCGATCAACGCCAGCTGCAGCTCAGACTGACTTGAGCTGCAGCAGCGCCTGCTGCCAGCTGAAGCAAAACGGCCCGAATACTGTCTGCCACACCAATCAACGCCAGCTGCTGCTCAGACTGACTTGAGCTGCAGCAGCGCCTGCTGCCAGCTGAAGCAAAACGGCCCAAATACTGTCTGCCACACCAATCAATGCCAGCTGCTGCTCAGACTGACTTGAGCTGCAGCAGCGCCTGCCAGCTGAAGCAAAACGGCCCAAGCACTGTCCGCCACACCAACCAACACTAGCTGCTGCTCAGACTGACTCCAGCTGCAGCAGCGCCTGCTGGCTGAAGCAAAACGGCCTAAATACTGTCTGCCACCCCAATCCACACCAGCTGCTGCTCAGACTGACTTGAGCTGCAGCAGCGCCTGCAGGCTGTCGCTGAGGGCTGGCGGCCAGCGGCGCTCCTTGCGCAGCCAGTTCACATCACGGTACCTGCAGCAACAGCAGCAGCAGAGGCAGCAGCAGCAGCAGATGAGAGCTACATGCAACACTTGGTTTAGAACGTATATCAGTCGCCGCCAACTGCAGCGCGCGAGAGCCAGCAGCCAAGTGGCACTTCCAGGGCAGCAATGACAGCACAGCCAAGAGCTCTGAGGTTCCCGGCTGCTTGTGGGGCTGTACTGCATTCTTGTGCCACCTGCCTGAATCACCCCCTGCTGCTGACATTGACACTATGTGACTGCCCCTATAGCTCTGAAGCATTACAGAGCAGCTGATCATATGGCATTTGTAGAATCACATTGCATGCGTGCAGCATGCTGCAGAACCCGCTTCACCGCTCGTTGCAGCGCGGCTGTAGCTTACGCTAAGCGTATATAGATTGCCCACCTGGGGTCCTCCACTCGCTCCCAGTTGGTCTCTGCGTCTCCCTCCCTGCCTGCAGCCCACTGCGCAGCTGCCAGCGCTGCACGCATGTCAGGAAAGTCCGGGTAGCGCCGCAGCAGGCTGCGCATCTCCCTGCAGACGGGGAAAAATACCACATGCGCAGTGTTAGAAGTGGCGCTGCATGCATGTCAGGAAAGTCCGGGTAGCGCCGCAGCAAAGCTGAGCATCTCCCTGCAGACCGGGACACAGGCCACATGCGCAGTGTTACAGGTGGCGCTAGTGATTTGTGGGCTGGGGCTGTGACTAGAGAAGCAAAACAGACAACGATGCACGAGTAAGCCAGCAGGCTGCGCATCTCCCTGCAGACGGGGACAACGACCAAATGCGCAGTGTTAGACGTGGCGCAAGTGTGTTGTGGACTGTGACTAGAGAAGCAAGACAGACAACGATGCACACGTGTTGAACCAGGCTGCGCATCTCCCTACAGACGGGGACACAGGCCACATGTGCAGTGTTACAGGTGGCGCAAGTGTGGGCTGTGACTAGAGAAGCAAAACAGACAACGATGCACACGTGGTGCAGCAGGCTGCGCATCTCCCTGCAGACGGGGACAGAGCATGCAAGAGCCTGAGGCCACATGCGCAGTGTTACAAGCGGCGCAAGAGTGTTGTGGGCTGTGACTAGCAAGGTGTGACAGATGACAGTACACAACAGCTGCATGCGAAAGGGGAACACAGCAACAACAGGCGGTGATGTGATCACCATTAGGAAGTCAAAAAACACGCCACAGCAACTTGACGTTGAAACTGGACGTGTCACTACAGGGCATATAAAAGGCGACCAGCAGGAAACATGTTGGGTGCATGCTGTATATGCTCCACTACCAGCAATTATCCGCTTGACCATGACTGCCTGGACATGATATATCAGCAGTGCAGCAGCACACATAGGCAGAACCGTGCGCAACTATCCAAGAGCGTAGGCTCCTGAACAAACACTGCGGCAGCACTCTCTGCTGTGACTTGCCGCACCGTATGGCCTCCTCTGTGCGCCCCAGCTGGTAGAGTGCCAGTGTGTGGTTGGCAGCAGCAAAGCTGAAGGAGGGCGCCAGCGACGCAGCCTTGCCGAAGCAGCGCTCAGCCTCGGCCCAGTTCTGCAGGCCTGCGGCAGCACACACATCAAATGATGACGTGAGCAGATCAACCTGGCCACACATCAGATCAGCACTGTAAGCAAACCGCACCCAGTGATAGCCGGTCAAGGCACAGTGGCTGTATATTGCCCATGGCAGCACACACCGGACGTCAGCACACCGACCTGAACACACAGCAGCTGGTGCATGCAGACTCTGCTGTGACAGCTGCTCATACGCAACGCATGATCTGAACAGTTGCAAGCAGGCAGCAGACACCAGCAGCACCAGCTGCTGCTAAAGAAGCTGGCATGGCTGCTGCTGCTGTGCTGAAAGCTGGCTGCTGCTGAGTACACACCCATGTTGGTGTTGCCCAGGTTGTTCCAAGCACTGGGGTCACCAGGTGCAACAGCCAGCACAGCCTTGTAGTCAGCAGCCGCCTCGTCCCACCTGCACAGAAAGCAGTGCAGCAAGCCGTAAAGCAGTTGTTACGTCACGGTTCACTTTGTGCTACAGCCAGCACAGCCTTGTAGTCAGCTGCTGCCTCGTCCCACCTGCGCAGCACACAGCACAGCAAGCCGTCAAGCAGTTGTTACGTGACATTGAAGCACATCACGCTTCCTTTTGTGCAACAGCCAGCACAGCCTTGTAGTCAGCTGCTGCTTCGTCCCGCCTGCGCAGTCAGCAGCGCAGCAAAGCAAGCCGTCAAGCAATTGTTACGTGACTTTGAAGCATGTCACGCTTCCTTTTGTGCAACAGCCAGCACAGCCTTGTAGTCAGCTGCTGCTTCGTCCCGCCTGCGCAGTCAGCAGCGCAGCAAAGCAAGCCGTCAAGCAATTGTTACGTGACTTTGAAGCATGTCACGCTTCCTTTTGTGCAACAGCCAGCACAGCCTTGTAGTCAGCTGCTGCTTCGTCCCGCCTGCGCAGTCAGCAGCGCAGCAAAGCAAGCCGTCAAGCAATTGTTACGTGACTTTGAAGCATGTCACGCTTCCTTTTGTGCAACAGCCAGCACAGCCTTGTAGTCAGCTGCTGCTTCGTCCCGCCTGCGCAGTCAGCAGCGCAGCAAAGCAAGCCGTCAAGCAATTGTTACGTGACTTTGAAGCATGTCACGCTTCCTTTTGTGCAACAGCCAGCACAGCCTTGTAGTCAGCTGCTGCTTCGTCCCGCCTGCGCAGTCAGCTGCACAGCACAATGATCACAAACAGCCAGCAGCACGCTACTTGTCACAGTCCCTGAAATCCACCTCATGCCCTGCCCACCTGCCGAGCGCGTCCAGCACCACAGCCCCCCTGTTGATCAGCAGATGGCCCGTCCCAAGTCTAGTGCAGGTCAGCGTATGACTGTCTCGACTCAAGTGCACAGCAAACATACCCTAAGACACTGACACCTCTACCTCATGCCGCGCCTCACCTGCCGAGCGCCTCCAGCACCACCCCCCTGTTGATGACGGGGTCAACCAAATAAACAGCACATGCCGCACAAGATACCACATATCACACAAGAAGCCAACCAACTGCATAGCAAAAATAGCACGATCCTCACCTGCCAAGCACCTCCAGCACCATCCCCCTGTTGATGACCGGTCAACCGACCACCCAGCACGCAAATGCAGCCATCTTTGCAGCATCTGGTGAAATAGACAGTACTACTGTCTTGTTCGTCAACACCTGGCTCGTCTCACCACAACTGCACAGCAAACAAGCATATCAAAGGGCACAACAAACTCGCCCCACCTACATTACTACCTTCCACTCAAGACGCCCAACAAAACGTTACCATCATGCCCCACCGCCCCACCCGCAGTGCTGCCTTCCACTCAAGACACACAAGTAACCTGACACCATCATGCCCCACCCCCCACCTGCCGAGCGCCTCCAGCACCACCCCCCTGTTGATAACCGGGTCAACCGACCACACAGCACAACAATGCAGCCAGCTTTGCAGCATATGCTGGCATAGCCAGCACTACTGCCTTGTGTGTCAGCGCCAGGCTTTTCCCAACTCCGCAGCAAACATGCCACACAACACAGCAAGGTGGCCCACCTGCATTGCTACTTTCCAATCTAACACGCCCAAAACAAACCATACCACCATGCCCCCCCCCCTCACCTGCCGAGCGCCTCCAGCACCACCCCCCTGTTGATGACCGGGTCCACCGACCAGGGGCACAGCTGGATGGCGGCGTTAAAGTCAGACAGCGCAGGTGCCAGCTTGCCCTGCAAGCAGCAGCAGCAGCGGCAGTTGAGAATGGTCAGCAGGAGCACGAGTTGGGGGATAGATCTGCCCTGCGCATGCCAAGGCAGTCTCTCTGTAGATGAGGTTGTCATGAGGTCGAGGTGCTCATGTGTTTCCCTGTACAGTGTGTGCGCTTACGAAATGACAACACGCAGGCAAAGATGTACGCAACTGCAAAGGTCTGTGTGCGTCTATTATGCTCGGCTGTTCCCTGCTGCTGCCCTCACCTGGCGTGAGCGTGCGTTGCCTCTGTTGCCGTAGGCGCGCCCCACCACGTCAGGCATCCAGATGGCGTTGATGCGGCTGTACTTGTCTATCACCTGGCAGCAGCAGCAGCAGCAGCGGCAGGCAGAGCAAGGATGATGTCATCAACTTGTGTGCGTCTGGCAGTCTAGCATTGACAACACCACAGCGTTGGTATCACCCGAGAGGCCTGACTTGCCAGCTGACATGCAGAGGCTGTTGTTGAATGAGACCTCAATTACATGACCAGCGTGCCCCTCGCTGCACTTCGTGCAAAGCTGTCACGACCAGTTGCATTGCTGCTGCTGATCAACCAGCCTGGCACTGCAGGAGCTCCGCCACTGCTGCCTATTTGCTGCTCACACTCCTGCTGCCAGTTCCTCTGCTCATTCACAGCACAGTGCTCCTCTTCCTGCTGCCAACATCCTGCAGCTCTGCCGCCACCATGCAGTTGGTACTGTTGCAGCTACAAGTGCTACCACGTGGCTAACCTGCCCTGGCTGCTGCTGCTGCTGCTGCTGCTGCTGGCTTTTCCGCTTGCTCGCGCTGCAGCTACGCAGCTGGCAACTGACCTGCCTGTACTGCGACTAACACTGCTGCTGCTGCTGCTGCTGCTAGCTGTTCCGCTTGCTGGCGCTGCAACTACCCAGCTGGCAACTGATCGACTGACCTGTGTCCACAGCGCCTCCTCCTGCTGCACTGTCTCTGCATTCAGCGCCTGCTGCAGCAGCGCGGCAGCCTCCCGCAGGTCCGAGTCCTGCATATAACAATCATACAGCAGCACAGTTCATGCGTTGCATGCACTTACGCGAAGTACACTTGCTGGCGAAGAGTGGCGAAGAGCAAATGAATATTAATGCGCTGTCGGCTGCATGCAGGTGGAGTACAGCAGCACGACACATGCAGCTTCTTTGCTGCTGCTGCTGCTGCTGTGGCTGCTGCTTCTGCCACCAAGCACTGCTGAGGTAAACTCACTGCTGGGTTATACAGGGACTGGTCTGGCGCTTTGTCCAGCTGCAGCACCGCAGGCACCAGGTCTGCAGGACATACAGGGGCATCATGTGCTTACATGGCTTTTTGGCAGAGTGGAGTGTTGGACATTACATGTGGAGCAGCAGGTGAGACTGTGATGCGGTGGCTGTGTACTGATTCCAGTCTTGTTGGCGCAGTGCCGCAGTGCGTGGCAACACGTGCATGACATCGTCCCACTGCAATGCAGTATGCTTGCAGAGTCCACATGAACCGGGCAGTGCAACCTGCTGCGGTTTGTCGCAGCGGGGAACACGACCTCATCGGGCCAGGAGGGGGTTGCAAGCATATGCTGTGCTTGCCACACTTTTGGACCTGATGCTGCTGCTTGTTGCCTTGTTACATCACACTTGTGCTCTCACCTGAAGCAACAACTGCAGCACCCTGAGGCAGTAGGCTTAAGCCTATGCTTGCAGCCAATCCCAGCAGCAGCGAGCGTTTGTTAACAAGTGCCAGCTGCTGCTGCGCTGGCCAGGCTGTGCTGCTGCTACTGCTTGCATGCAAAGTCTGCTCCGCTGCTTGGCTGCTGCTCGCTGTCGAGCCACTATGCATGTTGCTGGCAGCCACGGTTGCAAGATCTGCTCTGCATGTTCGCTGCGGAGTTGTCAAGGACGCCCAAAGGTTTGTGTGGTGGTGGGTGGATGCTGCTTTGCTGCCACGAAACATGCTACGGTCTCTCAGGCAACCGCATTTGGCATGCAGTTTCATCATCTTTGTATGAAAATGTCGACCACACGCGCACGCGTTTGCACCGTAAGGACCACTGAACGTGACTACGAACGTCTCGTTACAGAGGTGCAGCAATCGCCCGCAACGAACGCGAATGAAAAAGCTGACACAGAATGCAACTACTGGTGTAGTTGCGGGCATCAACAGCTGGTGCGATCACGCGAGGCACTTGTGACCCACAACCTGCCTGACATAACACAATATGAACGATGCATGCACCAATGCAGCACCCTGCAGGGATGTGGACCATGGCACAAACTGCATGCTCTCTCCGCTCGTTAATAAGTCGTATGCAACGGGTGCCAGTCAGCTCAAACCCATGATCTCGCTCCCCTCACACGTTGCTGCAAAGTTCACTGTCAGGCTGACAGCGCCGACAGCGCTCTGTTCTAGTTGGCCTGCCCTGGCAATGGCAGCGCGCCATCCATCAGTTCGCATGCGATGCGCACACGCGCGTTGATTAGCAGGTCAGCCTGCATGCCAGGGACATGTTGGTGAGCAGCGTCCGTAACACACTGATTGTGACGATGCAGCAGGTGCTTGTCAGTCATGCATGACGAGACACCAGCTGGTACATTTCAGGCAAGCAGCATAGTTGGTGCTCTGTAAAGGTGCAAATACAGTGGCCCTGCTTTGCTGCTGTCCAGCATGATGTACGGCGTACTGACCTAAGTCCAATGCTTACAATCTTGTGTGCAGGATGCGATACAGATTTGCAGCAGGTTGTATCCCCTGATAAGTGCTACACCGACATGTTTTGCACCGTTCACAGGGCGACATGTCACATGCAACACGCTGCACGTATGTAGTAACAGTGAACCTCTGGAAAGCACCACTGCACTGCAAACAGCAAGGCAGTTAAACACGCACCTGCGCAAAGTCAAAGGGCTGGCCCAGTCCCAGCCGGTTGCAGAAGAGCAGCGAGAAGACGCCGCAGTCGCAGCCGTTGGTCTGCCGTGGGATGTCCTCGGGGCACAGCACCTGCCAGGAGGCAGTGTCCCACGTCTCCTGGCGCTTGTCCTGCAGGCCAGCAGCAAACGAGATCATCAACATTAGTGCTTTGACAGCTATGGTCGCCATGCAAGCATCCAGCCAGGCGCCGTGTCTGCGAGTGTCGCTGTCCTGCAGACGACACGCAAACAACAGGTGTAACGTGGTGAGTTGCACCCAGCATCCCTGGCGCTTGTCCTGCAGGCAGCAGCAGACATGCGTATCAGTTACTGCTTTGACAGCTATGGCTGCTGTACAGGCAACCAGCTGGGCGTCCCTTTGGCTGATGCATGCGCTGCAGGCATCATTCGCTGAGCAGGTGTTGCTTTGTGACTTGGACGCAGCCTGGTGCTTGTGATGCGCACACGATGTGCAGTACACTTAGCCAGCTCACGGCAAGCCATCAGAAAACCTAGGCGCTAACAATCTGGCACCGCCGTGTGGACCTAGCGCACCACCTGCACACATATGTCATGCTGGAGCTCATGTTCGCTGTTGCGAGATCAACATGGTGTACGCAGCAAAATTGATGATAGCTGTTGTTTGCTGTCTCACCTTAGCCTCGTCTGCCAGCCAGCTCTTGATGGAGTCGATGGCCCAGGGGTTGTGCCCACCCAGGCTGTCAAAGAACACAATGCGCCTGCAGCGCAACAGCAGCAGAGCAGTTTATGAGTGTGTCTTGTCAACAGCAGAACCTTTGCAGTTTCTGCAAAAGCACTCGGGTACAAGCAGATCGTGAACAGCGTGCAGGAAAATACGGTGTGACATGTCAAAGCACCACATGACACCACCAACTACTGAGTACACACCAGCACCACATCACAGATACCTTTGCAGCCCTGCCTATAAATATCACAAGGTCACCACTCACTTGTTGGCCAGGTCAGCCATGATGGCAGTCCAGTGCAGCCCCTCGTGCACAGGCACGATGATGCGGTCCAGCCTGCACGGCAGCGGTGAACCAGCAGCACCACTGTCTGTTTGAGTTGCAGGTGGTTGGTTGATGCTCAGTGTTGAACATCCAGCAGTTGCAAGCAACCAGGTAGGTGCGTACAGATGGCTGCGCATGCAAGGCCCGCATGTGCTGCACATACACTAAACCCACACTGCCGCAGCTGCAGCAGCGTTACTAGCACAGCCGGTGCTGCCACTCACTCTAGCACGCTGCTGCTGGCCTGCCCTGCAAGCTCCAAGCGCTTCGGCAGCGTCCAGCGCCGCACCTGCACACAACAAGAAGATAAGATGAAGCACATGCAGCAGCTCAGTGCACCACAAAGGCAATTGAAAACATACAGCTGGCTGCCGCTCCAGCCGCAAAAGCAGGCTGACAACTGCCGTCTAAGATAGCAGGCAGAACAGAAACGTTCACATTGATGCTGCAACCTGTTGCTCATGTTCTGGCCGTACGTGCTGAAAACAGTTGGCATTGCTGCCGGGCACTACAGAAGATTTTACATTGGTCCTGCAAACGAGTGCTCATGTTCTGGCAAGACACAACCACCATGACTGCTGTGGCAAGCAGATTGTGTCAAAGCACCAGTGCTTACGTTTTTGTAGTTGTAGCGCTTCTCGTCCTTGTAGAGCTTGTTGAGGAAAAAGGTGCTGAAGAAGTGGCAGCGCGGGTGCTTGCCCGGCAGCTGCCGCAGCGCAGTGTCCCGGTCCTGTGAGCAAGGCATGCGATAGCAGCGTGACGTAACTGAGTAGGTGCAAGGGGGTGAAGCAAGTGACCACGCAGGTACTTCCCTGGTTGCTGCCGCAGCGCCGTGTCGCGGTCCTGCAGTGTTGGGAAATGGCAAGTAACATCAGCGTGACAGACATGAGCAGGTGCTAAGGTGCTGAAGAAGTGGCAGCGCAGGTACTTGCCGGGCGGCTGCCGCAGCGCGGTGCCGCGGTCCTTCAGGGTGTATTCCATTGCTGCTTCTTGTTGCAGGACAGTTGTCACTTGTTTTCAGCACCAGAATGACACATCACATACACATCCTGTCACCGCTTGCTCACCTGCAGCATGGCCACGTACATGTTGATGACCTCGTCATTCACTCCAACTTGCTACCCGCCAACTTAACAAACCCTGTTGATTGGCCAACACTAAATGACGACAGCAGTACTGTGACGGCTGCATTCAATGTTGCAGGCCATGCCCACCTCCCAGCGCCAACCCGTACTCACCCACACTTTTGCAGGACTGGATATACTTGCGAGCAGCACCAGAACAGGCACAAATATATATACTACACGCACACTCCAGCACAGCTTCCTCACCTGCAGCATGGCCACGTACATGTTGTTCACCTCATCATTCAGCCCCAACTCAAAGTTGCCTGTACTGTGGCAAAACCCGTTGCACTTGCAACATGCACCAACCTAATACAGCCAACACCCGTCTTTGCATCTGATTGCCTGGCAGGGCAGAGAGGCTTTGACAGCTGTTGTGCCAAAGGTAGAGATCCTGGCACCAACCGCAATGTTGACGCTGACTCAGCTGCTTGCTCACCTGCAGCATAGCCACGTACATGTTGATGACTTCATCGTTCAGCCACTCAGTCTCCACAAGGCAGCGCATGTGCTCGCGCCGGATGTCGATGCTGGCTCGCTCATGGTGCGCCAACAGCTCGTTGGCCGGCCCAGGACCCTGCAGCAGCAGCAGCAGCACACGCAAGTCAGAACACAGCACCCGTCAGTGTCAGCTTCCTGCACCCTTTGCTGCGCTCTCTTCATGCCATGTCTGCTCACTGCCAGCGCGGGTTGTGCAGCTCAATGAATTCAAAGACCCTGGGCAAGCATCACACGTGATAGTTTACAAGCTGCCTGCCCATAACATGGCCAACCGCCTTGCATGCAATGCAATACCCCAAGCAGGATCCTCGCAGGAACCACACCCGGCACTGCTTGCAGGACACGTTTCCACCAGCGGGTGCTCACCACTGCTGCTTCGAAGCGTGCCAGCTGCTGCTGCGTTGGTGTCCAGTTGGAACGCCGCCCTGCAAGCAGATGTAGCAGCCAAACACAAGTCAGGAATCCACACGCATCACCTGAACAACCGGAAGCACAAAGCTGTATCAACATGTGCACAGCTCCACACTACAACGCGCCAGCGAGCAATGCCAGCGACAAACCCAGAGCATCTGCAGACACTCAAAGCGCAAGTAGGCCAAGCAACTTGCGTTTGACCAAGCAGTTGACCAAGCCCCAGCAGCTGGCAAAGCACAGTGCCAAGCACCCCTGGCCTCACCTAGCCATCTGCCTAGCCATCTGAAACAGCACCTGCACATGCTGCCACCCAAACCCTGAAAGCCGAAACACGACACATCACGCCAAGATGCCCAGCCTCACCTAGCCATCTGTCTAGCCGCAGCCGGTCAACACCAGCAGCAGCAGCCACGATGCCCCCTTCCTCTGCTTCTTCTTCTTCTTCTGACCCCTCCTCTTCCTCTCCCTCGTCTTCATCATACCCGCTCCCCTCTTCTTCGCTGTAATCCTCTTCCTGCTGTTCTACATGCTGCTGCTGCTCGTCACCCTCATCCCCAGATGACAAGCAGATTACTTCATCGCTCTCCTCTGCCTGCTGCTGCTGCTGCTGCTGCTGTTGGCTAGGGCCTGGAGCACCCCTTTGCGCAGCTGCAGCACCAGCAGTACCAGCAGCAGCGAGCCGCGCCGCCGCCTGCTGCTGCAGCTGCTGCTGGATCGCAGCAGGTGCTGCAGCCTCTGCAGCAGCAGCAGCACGTGTGGCTGCAGGGCTCGCTGCTGCTCGCTGCTGCAGCAGCTCCTGCTCGTGCTGCAGCCGCTGCTGCATCTTGTGTGCTGCTGTCTGCTCCATCTCCCGAAACAGGGCTAGGTTGCCCTTGTTGGGTTGGTAGCCTGGCGACAGCGCTAGCGCCTTAGTGCTGTCTTTGTGCAGCTTCTGAACATCCTTTGCATAATAGTCCTGCAGGGATGCAGTAAGACACAGTGCACAGCAGCAGGCGTGAGAACCTTGCATGCAAGGCAAAGGTGTATGGTTGTATACGCAGAGATGTGAAGGCAAGTGGTGGAGCGCTGGCAACACAGCAGGGCTGCAGACACTGTCAGAACCATGAGGTGCACTGCAAGCTGCCTTACGCATGCTGCTGCAGCTTGCTGGCATGCAGGTCATCGCACACTACTGCTCTCTGTACCAGCTGCTGTGTTGACGTCCTTGGCTCACTGCATCACGCTATACATGCTGCTGCGTGTTGGTTCCTGCAAGTTGCTGCAACATACGTCCACACCTACTGCTCTGCCATCGACCCATGACTGACCTTATCACGCCGCTGCAGCTGCTGCAGCTGCCGCTGCCACTCTGCAACTTCCTGCTCAAGCCTCGAGTCTGTATCCTCATAAGCCTCAGGCATGCCAGCAAACAGCATGCCTGCAGTCAGCATGCCAGCCCCTGCTGCTGCTGCTGGTGGTGGTGGGCTAGGCAGCAGCTGCTGGCCAGCGCCTGGCCAGGCCTGGGGTCTGCTGCTGCTGCTGGGGCCAGCAGGGCCAAGCACAGATAGACCGATTGGGCCGGCTTCTTGCCGCATTGCCTGCATGAAGAAGCCGTTGGCAGCAGGCATGTGGGGACCTGCTGCTGCTGCTGCTGCTGCTGGAGCTTGTCGTGAAAGGCCTGTATCTAGTCTTGTACCAGCCCCTGCTGCTGCTGCTGATATGCCAGCAGCTGTGGGTATGCGAGCTGCTGTTCGTGCTGCCGCCGCTGCTGCAGTGGCTGCTTCCTGTCCCTCAAAGCTCCACCGCTGCTTAGGATCAGGCGTCGCTGCAGCTGCTGGTGCAGCAGGAAGCCCAAATCCTGCTGCTGCTGCCCCTCCGCGTCCCTGCTGCCACTGCTGCTGGTGGTGCTGCTGCTGGTGGCGCATACCACGCATGCGTGGCGCGCTGCGCAGTCCTGCCTGGGGAGTGCTAGCTGATGCATAGCCCAGCACGGGTGTGCTGCTGGCGCCAACTGCAGGCCGCAAGGCAGGCACGCTGCCTACAAAGCGACGCTGCTGCTGCACCTGTTGAAAGTGCCACAACACCAACGACGCAGCTCAGTGCAGGGCACACGGTCGCACGGCATCGCAGACTGTAGAGAGCATGCAATGGATGAAAGGCAACTCAATAAGAGGGGTTGTGGGAGGTTGGGTGTTGTGTGCAGGAGATGCTGTTGCACAAGAAAGACAAAGCAAGACGCTTGAGCCGACCGACATGTGGCACAGTGCAACTGACACGAAGGAACGGCATTCACAGTGCCTGACATACGATGCACAACAATGCCATATCACTCGCTGTCACAAGCGCTGCTGCTTACCCTCTGCTGGCTGCCTCCTGCAAAGGCTGGTGATTGTGATGCACGCTGCGCATCCGACTGCAGCTGCCTGAATGTGTTGTTCATTGGCCGCTGCCTAGCACTGCCTGGATGATACCGACTGGGTTGATGCATTGACTGCCGCTGCTGCTGTGGCTGCTGCAGCATGAGTCTGGCCTGCTGCGCCTGCTGCTGTTGTTGCTGCGGCTGGTGTTGCTGCTGCATAGCTGCATGCGGTGCCAGCTGCTGCTGAGGAGCTGCTGTAAGGTCCCCGTTAACGGCAAATATTCTTGGCTGGTCATCAGGCATGTGATCCTGCCTCTGGCGCTTTGCAGGACTGCTTTCTGGCTTGCTGCTGTTCTTTGAGGGTTCCTCGTGCTTACGCTTGCCAACGAACACAGAGAGCAACTCAGACAAGAATCCAACCATGACTACCGAATCATTAGAGGCGCGTTGATCACTTCATGTGTGGCGAAGCACGCGGGCTCGATTCAAATGTGCTGTGCCAGTCTGCACACATGCACATCAGCAAGCAGGCATGGCACGTTTGCAGACGAGTGTTTGTGCGATCACGATGATTGTATCTTCTCTGGACACGCGTTGCTGACGCTGTGTCACTGGCACAACAAGCCCCAGGGGGGTGTATCGCCGGATTCAGGTCTTCATTCATGAAAATGTGTGTGTGTGGGTTTATGTAACTGCTTACATATTTCATGCTGAATAGCTGACAGCAGTGGCGTGCAGCAGTGCCCACTCTTCCCACACAGCAGCAACTCGTCGATCTTGCTCAGCAACCTACAAACATTAGATCGCAATACTCATCTGCTGCTTGTGAACACATAACAGCGCAGTCATGGCGGCCGCAGGCCAGCCCATGGATGATACCCAGTACAGGGCTTGGAAGACACAGCTAGTGCCACTGCTGTATGACTGGTTCTCCAACCACAACCTCACGTGGCCTTCGCAGGCCTGCAGGTAAGTCTAATCCAGCATCGTAGCGATACCATGCAGCAGCAGCCCAAGGTAGCTGCAGCCCACATCTGGCAGGGTGTGACAGCAGCAGGGTGGGGTGCAGGTATGCTGGCAGCAGCAGCAGCAGCAGCAGCAGGGGAATACTGCACTGCCAAGTTCATTCAGTCACAGCGTAGTGATAGTTCAGCGCAGCTACGCTTGCAGCAGCATCAACCTGTTTGCAGCACACTGTGCTGTCAGTTCTGCCAGCAACGGCGCTCCAAATGTGGAGTTGCGCTGCTGCTGAGCTGCTGCTGAGGGCAACACAGCAGGCAATGGGCACGGTTGGCATGACACACAGCAGCGTGCCTAGTTCCAGCACTCTAGCGGGGATTGTGATTGCCGCACTGCGATGCGCCTTTCTTGCGCAGATGGGGCCCCCGGCTGGAGGACCATACGTTCAGGACCAAGTACAGGATGTACATCTCTGAGCAGGTGCGCCGCAAGGCACAGCACAGCATGACAGCTGTGTGCAATGGCAGCAGCAGGGAGCTTCTTCAACATGGCAACAACATGGCAACAACAGCAGCAGCTGTGAACCTCTCAGCAAACGTGACCAGGCACAGCGCAGCGCTGTGGAAAGGCTGCAGCAGTGCATCTGCAACAGAGGCAACAGCAGCAGCAGCACATCTCTTGTGCGGCCGCTGGTCAGACGCAGCACGGCGGGATGTGACACTCCCAATCATGGATAAACTGCAACAGCAGTCTAGTGCAGAACACTGCAGCGGCGGCAGCAGCAGCAGCAGGATGTGGTTTGTTGGAATAACACTGGCAGGGACGGCAGCAGCAACGCCAAGAGGTGGTTTGCTGGGATGCGCAGGCGGCGTGCACACACCTACAACTGAGCACCACGACATAGCGGCAATCACTGCGCAATGGTCTGGCTCCGAACGATTCACAACCATCACTGCCCTTCACAGATGTCTCACTCACACCAATGGACTATGCCTGCTGCTGCTGCTGCTGCTGCTGCAGACCAACCCTGCTGATGTGGAGCCGCCCAAGCTGCTGGTGGTGGACGTTGACCTGGTCAAGGTGCGGCTGCAGCGCTGATTATGTCATTTGTCACTTTGTTTACCACGAGAGACATGCTCGTGGGTGCTAGCATGGCATCAGCAACAGCACCAGCATAGCATAGCATCCAGCAGCAGCACCATTAGCTGCAACAGTGATATCAGTGGCGCAGGTGGGGCCAGTGCTATCCTGCAAGGATGCAATTGTACTAAAGTCTGCAGCTTAGCATCTGCTGCAGCAGCGCCAAGCAGCAGCAGCAGCAGCAGTAGCTGGCGGCAGACAACGCTGACTTGGCGCAGATTCGGCTGCTGATCCGTGCCAAGCAGAGAGTGGGCTGCAGCAGGCAACTCTACCGACATGGCGTATCTGGTGCAGCTGCTGGCAGCACTGCTGTGCACTGCGGAGTTGTTTATGTCATTCGACCTTGCCAACTCAGCAGTGGCCAGCAGCAGTGCCAGCAGCAGTGCCAGGTACAACATGGCGGTAGTGTTGCCTGCTGTAAATGTCAGCATGTTGCAACCATCCCCTCCTCCTACCCTCAGCTGGCGTTACAGCGCAAGATGAACAAGCGATTTCACAGCAGAGCATATCATCTTCTTTCTGCGCATGCGGATGTGTGCTTTTGTGCACAGTAACATCCGCATACCTTGTGTGGCCTGCTTGCTGCTGCGCAGCCGCGTGTGGCGTCCACTGAGGCCATTGCACATGCGCATGTGTGCTCTTGTACGCAGTAACATCCGCTATCTTGTGTGGCCTGCTTGCTGCTGCGCAGCCGCGTGTGGCGTCCACTGAGGCCATTTCACATGAGCATCTGCGCTCTTGTAATCACTAACAACCGCATATCTTGTTTGGTCTGCTTGCTCCTGCGCAGCCACGTGTCGCGTCCACTGAGGCCATTGCAAATGCGCATGTGCGCTCTTGTAAACAATAACAACAGCATATTTTGTTTGGCCTGCTTGCTGCTGTGCAGCCGTGTGTGGCGTCCACTGAGGCCATTGCACGTGCGCATGTGTTTTCTTGTATTCACTAACAACCGTACACCGTGTGTGACCTGCTTGCTGCTTCGCAGCCGCGTGTGGCGTCCACTGAGGCCATCGCCACCTGGAATGAGCTGTCGCGCTGCCCCTACATCAAGGAGGCCAAGACCATCGTGCACCCCGGGGAGGTGCGTCATGTGATGTTAAATTCACATGTCATTGGCAGCCACACCAGTGGGTTTCTGTACGGGGATCCAGCAGCGTATATGTTGATTTGACAGCTGGCGCTGCTGCCACAAGCATGGCATGCAGACTTCTGCTCAGGCAGGACAACTGCAAGTGCAGCAGCTGCCAGCTTCAGCAGGCTTGAGCATCTGCAACTACCAACAATCCAACTCCTTGCGCAACCAGCGCACAATCATGAAACTTGCACTAAACCATACAATCTCCACATACCGCAGGTGAACAAGATCCGCGAGGTGCCGCAGCATCCCGAGGTGATCGTCACGCACACAGACGCGCCAGAGCTGTATGTGTGGAACACGCAGATACAGCCCAACGCGCAGCGAGACAAGGTGAGCTGATTGACACAGCTGCTGTGGGGCACTATCTTGCCTGCGTGGAGTTGGCGGCTGTCATATTGCGCCTGTCGCACGCGCAACCGCTGCATCACTTGTCGTCATGATTGCACCATGTTTGGGTTGCGCCATCTTGTTAAATGCAGCCCGCTGCAGCTGCTGCACATCAGGACCCGATGGCAGAATACCAGATGATGCGGCTGTGGTGACTCAACCGCCTGATGCTGACTTCCTCTAACACCTCGCCCGCCCATTATCCTTTGGCTTTGCCCTTTTTGACTTCTTTGCTTTGCAGGACAGCAAGAAGTGGATCACCAACAGCGCAGACGCCAAGCTCATAGGGCATGAGAAGGACGCACTGTTCCCCCTTGCCACCTGCAACGCAGCGCCCCTGGTGGCGAGTGGCGGCACAGATAAACTGCTGCTGCTGTGGGACTTGCGGGACGTTGAGGATGGGCTGCTCGCAAAGCGGGAAAAGGACGACGGCAGGACCACAACCGAGCTGCAGAGCAGGTGCGGGTGTGAAAGCAGGTTGGGACATATGGGCGGCTGCAGCTGGCACACCATGATGCAAGCGCTGCTACCGCTGACAGGCATGAAGTACATTATGCAAGCCTGCTGTCAGTAGCTGTTGCACTTCGAGCTTGAAGTTGTGTTGATTCTTTTGGACCTGCGGGACGTTGAGGATGGGCTGCTTGCTATGCGGGGAAAGGATGACGGCAGGACCAAAACTCAGCTGCAGAGCAGGTGCCGCAAGGTTGTGTGGATGATGAGGCACGTGATGATGCTGGCGGTGATGTACCCGTTGCCATGACAGTCACACAAGGCCACAGGACACTTGAACTGTAATACAGCTGAGCAGCGGCCGAGCAGCTTTCAGGCAGCTTCAATGTACAAGGTGTGCATCCAGTGTGGGACTGCTGCTTGAACTTACCAAATTCGCTATGAGGAGAGTCAGGCGCCCACCTGCTGTGATGTCAACATGTCATGTAAACTCAAAAACGGTTGCTGCTGGTACGTTGTGTGCCTGCAGGCAGAAGCTGCGTGGTCACAAGAAGACTGTGGAGGACCTGGTCTTCCAGCCGGGCAGCAGCAGCCACCTCATCAGCGTGGGAGACGACGCACAGGTGACGTCGGTTATGCTGCAGCAGCCTGTTTGGTTCTTTTGCTATCAACTTAGGGGGTGAAGGGGTGGTGGTTCCATGGTAGCCGTTCCCTCCCTGCACAACTGTAACAGAAACAACAATATGTCGGGCCCAGCCGGGCAGCAGCAGCCACTTCATCAGCGTGGGCAGCGACGCGCAGGTGATGCTTGCCGCCCAGCAGTGACCAGCAGCCGCTTTTGTTGGGTTGTTATTTTTTCGCTCATGGCGTTGACGCTGGAGAGGTGGTTTGTGTCCTAGTGGCTGTTCCCACTGTGCACACACAACCTTACGTGGCTCACATCCAAGCAGCAGCAGCCACCTCATCAGCGTGGGTGACGACGCACAGGTGATGGCTGCAACCCTGAGGCAGCCTGTTTGCTTCTTTCGCTGACGAGAATATGGGTGGAGGGGTGGTGGTAGCCACTGCCCTGTGCACACACAACCATACGTGGCTCACATCCAAGCAGCAGCAGCCACCTAATCAGCGTGGGGGACGACGCACAGGTCTGTAGTCTGCAATGCTGTAGCTGCCTGCTTGTTTTCTTTGCCAGTGATTTTGCGAATCCCCACCATACCTGGCTCCCAGCGTGGGAGACGACGCACAGGTGATGGCCGCAACCCTGAAGCAGCGACTAGCAGCCTGTTTTGTTTGGTTTTTCGCTCATGGCTTTGATGCTGGAGAGGTGGTGTGTGTCCTAGTGGCGGTGCTCACTGTGCACACACAACCAAACGTGGCTCACCGCCAGGCAGCAGCAGCCCCCTCATCAGCGTTAGAGATGACGCACAGGTGATGGCGACAACAGCCGGAAGCAGCCTGTTCATTTTGTTTGTGTTTGCTATTGTGGCGTGACATCAGCACGACATCCTTGTGCTACCGTAGTGACCCTGCTTACGCCTTGTGAACTCCACCGCTGAGTAGTGCTCTGTAGTCTACACATGCTTCTTGCTCCTTGCTCTTGGCACACTTGGCATGTATCATAGTTATCACTGCACACCCTCAAACGCTGCTGCGGGAATTTGGCGCCAGCAACAGCCCTTGCCTGACATCTTCTCCTCACACCTGTTTGGCACGCTGCTGCTGCACTCTCCCCTGCCTGCCTGCAGGTGCTGCTGTGGGACACTCACACGCAGCACACTGACTCCAGCAAACGCCCTTGCCTGACATCTTCTGCTCACCATGTTGACTGTCCCTTCCTGGCTGCAGGTGCTGCTGTGGGACACTCATGCCAGCAACAGCCCTTACCTGACATCTTCTCCTCACATCTCTTTGGCACGCTGCTGCTGCACTCTTTCCTGCCTGGCTGCAGGTGCTGCTGTGGGACACTGGCGCCAGCAACAGCCCTTGCCTGACATCCTCTGCCGTACCTCGCTGACGCGCTGCTGCTGACCTCTTCCCTGCCTGGCTGCAGGTGCTGCTGTGGGACACTGACGTGAGCAACAGCCCTTGCCTGACATCTTCTCCTCACACCTCATTGAGACGCTGCTGCACCGTCTCTCCCCGGCTGCAGGTGCTGCTGTGGGACACTGACGCCAGCAACAACCCTTGCCTGACATCTTCTGCTCACATCATGCTGATTGCATTCTCCACTGGCTGCAGGTGCTGCTGTGGAACACTGACGCCAGCAACAGCCCTTGCCTGACATCTTCTGCTCACATCATGCTGATTGCATTCTCCACTGGCTGCAGGTGCTGCTGTGGAACACTGACGCCAGCGACAGCCCTTGCCTGACATGTTGGCACGCCGCTGCCCTACTCTCCCCTGGCTGCAGGTGCTGCTGTGGGACACTGACGCCAGCAACAACCCTTGCCTGACATCTTCTGCTCACATCATGCTGATTGCATTCTCCACTGGCTGCAGGTGCTGCTGTCGGACACTGACGCCAGCAACAACCCTTGCCTGACATCTTCTTGTCATACCGCTTAGGCATGCTGCTGCACTCTCCCCTGCCTGGCTGCAGGTGCTGCTGTGGGACACTGACGCCAGCAACAGCCCGGTGCAGGCCATAGAGAAGGCGCACGGCAGCTGCGACGTGCACACCGTGGACTGGAGCGGGCTGCAGGAGCACCTGATCGTCACAGGTGAGTGCATGGGCTGCTTGATGCTGTGGAGTGGCGGCACTGGTGTGCACATAGCATTGCTGGATGTTTGTCACACATGGGGCGGCAGCACTGATGTGCCATGCAGAGATTGCCATGTGGTGCTGCTGTAAATGCATTTATAAGAGGTTTCGCACCTGGTGCCAAGCTTCGCATTGTCGCCGATCAGTAGCAGCCGCAGAGCTGTTCAGTTTGTACAGCAGCACTTGGTGTGGGCTGGGTGGGCTGCTGGAGCACCTCATCGTCACAGGTGCGGCGGCAGCATTGATGGGCAATTCAAAAACTGCTAGATGTTGCTGCTGCGAGTGCATTTACAAGGGTTTTCGCACCTGCCTCCAAGCTTTGTATTGCCACCGGTCAGCGGCAGCCGCAGAGCTTTGTTCAGCAGAACTTGGTGTGGACTGGAGCAGGCTGCAGGAGCACCTCATCGTCACAGGTGGGTGCATGGGCTGCTTGAAGCGGTGCAGGGGCAGCACTGGTGTGCACATACAATGGCTGAGATCCTTGTCCTGCGTGACAAGCCATATCGTTTCTGGACACCGCACCTCATCGTCACAGGTGGGGTGGCAGCGCTGTTGGGCACTGCAGAATCTGCCAGGTGTTTCTGCTGCGCATACATTCACAAGCATTTCCGTGGACTGGAGCGGGCTGCAGGAGCACCTCATCGTCACAGGTGGGTGCATGGGCTGCTTGATGCTGTGGAGTGGCAGCACTGGTGTGCACAAAGCATTGCTGGATGTTTGTCACATATGGGGCGGCAGCACTGATGTGCAATGCAGGGTCTGCCAGATTTGCTTTGCCGAATGCATGCAGAAGAGTTTTTGCAGCTGCCTCCAAGCTTGTATTGCCGCTGGTGAGCAGTGGCAGCTGCAGAGGTCTGTTCAGCAGAACTTGGTGTGGGCTGTGCAGCAAGTGCAGGGGCAGCACTGGTGTGCACATGCAATGGCTGAGATGCTTGTGCTGCATGACAAGCCACATTATTTCTGGACAGTGCACCTCATCGTCACAGGTGGGGCGGCAGCGCTTATGGGCATCGCTGACTGTCAGATTTGCTTTGCCAAATGCATGCAGAAGACTGTGCGCACCTGCCTCCAAGCTAGTATTGCCATCGGTCAGAAGTGGCCGCTGCAGTTGTTCGCGGCTGCTACTGGCGCTGTCAGTTGTCGGCTGCGATGCTGCTGGCTGCGCCGCAGGTGCTGCTGACGGCTTGCTCAAGGTGTGGGACAGGCGCTCACACTGACGACACCTACAGTGACGCCAGGTTGCAGCTCCGACATGCCTTCTGCTGCATCAATGTGCAGGTGCCGCTTGCTGCTCCCTGGAGGACCAGGTCAAGACGCAACTTGCCATCAAACATGGCTTGCGTCAGCCGCTGCTCTTCATAACTCTGTCATGTGTTTTCTGCCTGCTGCTCCGCAGGTGCTGCTGACGGCTCACTTACAGGGTTGGGACAAGGGCTCACTCTGACGACACGTACAACGAAGCCGATCTGCAGCTCCGCTCAAGCCACACAACACACACCAACAAAAGCCCTTATGCCTTCTGCTGCACCAATCTGCAGGTGCCGCTTGCTGCTCTCTGGACAACCGCAACAGGAGCAACATGCCATCTAGCTGGCTAGTTCCAAATCCTGTCGTTTGTGTGGCTGCAGGTGCTGCCGACGGCTCGCTCAAGGTGTGGGACAGGCGCAAGCTGCTGGCCAGTGGCAGCTAACATGCCTTGCGTCAGCCGCTGCTGTACCAAACTGTGTCTTTTGTGTGGCTGCTGCTTGCTGGATCTGCAGGTGCTGCCGACGGCTCGCTCAAGGTGTGGGACAGGCGCAAGGTGCTGGCCAGTGGCAGCTAACATGCCTTGCGTCAGCCGCTGCTGTACCAAACTGTGTCTTTTGTGTGGCTGCTGCTTGCTGGATCTGCAGGTGCTGCTGACGGCTCGCTCAAGGTGTGGGACAGGCGCAAGCTGCCGGCCAGCGGCAGCGTGGCTGACGGCACGCTGCACACCTTCAACTACCACAGCGAGGCCATCATGCGCGTGGAGTGGCACCCTACAGAGCGGGTGAGCATGCTATGCTATACTATGCTGTGTGCCTGCTGTACAGCAGATTGCGATTAGTTTGCGTGAGAAGTGGCCATCCTGAGAGCAGGTGCGTCGCCGCACTGTCTTGTGCTTAGTGCCTGCTGTGGTACTTGGCAGGATGTGGTCAAATCACTTTGTGTGCTGCTGTGACAGTGAGGCCATCATGCGCGTGGAGTGGCACCCCACGGAGCGGGTGAGTCACCCTACTGTGCTTGTTCTGCCTGTTGGCTGCTTTGGTGTACAGCAGGATAGGATTAGATCAATTTGTGTGCTGCTGTGACAGCGCAGCCATCATGCGTGTGGAGTGGCACCCCAAAGAGCGGGTGAGAGCTGGCGCTGTGTTATGCTTGTTAGCTGCTGTGGTCGATGACTTGTGATCAAATGAATTTTGTGTGCTGCTGTGACAGCAAGGCTATCATGCACGTTGAGTGGCACCCTACAGAGCGGGTGAGAGCTGGTGCTGTGCTTGTTATGCTTGGTGCCTGCTATGGTGTACGGCAGGATGGGATCATATCTAAATGTGTGCTGCTATGACAGTGAGGCTATCGTGCGCGTGGAATGGCTTTCAACAGAAGGGGGGCCGTCGCTGCTCTGTGTTATGCTTGCTGCCTGCTGTGGTATTTGGCAGGATGTGATCAAGTTGTGTGCTGCTGTGGCAGTGCAGCTAATCGTGCACGTGGAGCGGCACACCACCCGGACCCAATGAGCATATCTGCGGTGCTGGGCGTTACAGACGGTGCTGCAGTTGTCAAGAGAGCGCTTGCTGCCCATATATTGCAGCCCGGGCTAGTACGCACTGCATGACGTGCCCGCACATGCTGCTGCTGCTGCTGTTTGTGCGCAGGGTGTGCTGGCGTCTGGCGGTGAGGACCACATTGCGTCTCTTTGCTTTACCTCGCTTCGCCTCTCGCGCTTGCCTGCCTGCGCTGTCTGTTTGGCGTTTTTTGCAGGAGGTTGGTGGCACTGGCAGCCTAGTCACCAACTTATGGTCGCAAAAACATACTTTTCGGGGTTCTTTGGCTGCTGCTGCTGCTGCTGCTGCTGTTGTATGTTGCAGGGTGTGCTGGCGTCTGGTGGTGAGGACCACATTTAATCGCTTTGCTTTACCTTGGTTTGCCTTCCCTGCTTGCCTGCCTGCTCTGTCTGTGTGGCATTGTCTGCAGGAGGTTGGTAGCACTGGGAGCCTACTCACCAACTTAGGGTTGCAAAACATACGCTTGTGGTCCATTGGCTGCTGCCGCTGCTGCTGCTGCTGTCGTTTACTGCAGGGTGTGCTGGCATCTGGTGGCGAGGACCACATTGCATCGCTTTGTTTCACCTTGTTTTGCGTCTCCCACCTGCATGAGGTTCGTAGCACTGGGAGCCTGTTCACCAACTTATGGTCAGATAACATACTTTCGTGCTTCATTGGCTGCTGCTGCTGCTGTCGGTTGTCGCAGGGTGTGCTTGCGTCTGGTGGTGAGGACCACTTGGTGGTGGTGTGGAGCTTGGAGCGCGCTGGGGCAGCAGCAGTGGCAGCAGCAGCAGCCGGCAGCAAGGCAGGCAAGGATGCCACCCCACCAGAGGTGCTGTTCAAGCACGTGGGGCACAGGGCAGGGGTGAGTGTACATGCGTTCGAGTGATACGGCTATCAATGCATCGACAGCGGCAGCTTGCAATTGCCATGCTTGCAATGCATTGCTTGAATACCAGCAGTATTGTGCTGCGAGGATAATGGGTGATCGCCTGTTGTGAGCCCACAGCACCGCATGTGCTGCTCAAGCATGTGAGCACATGGCAGGGATGCCTGGCACTGTGACACTGGCGGCTGTTGACGCAACAGCGGCAGCAGCAGCCTTGGCAGCAGCATGCGTATGTGCAGGATGTGCATGTGGGGCATGTACTTGGAGAACACTTTGTTGCAGCTCCATGGTTGCAGCCGTTGTGTGCTGCGTTGCTGCTGCAGAAAGTGGTGGACTTCCAGTGGTGCCCCGGGTCTCCCTGGACCATGATGAGTCTCAGTGACGACACCGCAGTGGACACAAAGCCGTAGCTCCCGAAATTCAGCTGTTCTGTGCTGCATTGCTGCTGCTGCAGAAAGTGGTGGACTTCCAGTGGTGCCCTGGCTCTCCCTGGACCATGATGAGCGTCAGTGACGACACCGCAGTGGACAGCGAAGCACTGCCGGGTGGGGCAGGCAAGAGCGGCGGCGGCACGCTGCAGGTGCGAACGGGTGTTAGAGATGTCTGTTGGGTACAAGTATGAGTAGTATGAGGGCAGCACTGCTGTTTTTTACACGCCATGCTGCTGGCTGAAGTCGTCCCCTCTTGGACCTGTAACAGATGTTATGTTTGCTTGCCTTGTATGCTCAACCCACTGTCCTGTGGTTGTCGCTTTTCCGGTTGCACGGCCATGGTACATCAGCTCCTGATGTACTGGCACTGCTTCCTGCCAGGTACAGCCACTAACATCATCTGCGCGTGCATGTGCAGCTTTGTTCCTGTGTCATTGTTCTTCCTGCTGCTGTGGCCCATCACCAATCATCAACTTCTGCTCTGCTGCCGTCTGTTTTGCTGCTGTGCTGTTGTTGCTGCAGCTGTGGCGCATCAGTGACCTGCTGTACAATGCCCTTCTTACAATCAAACGCTTACTATTGCTCTGCTTGCATGCGTTTTCTTGCTGTGCTGTTGTCCCTGCAGCTGTGGCGCATCAGTGACCTGCTGTACCTGCCCGAAGACCAAGTGGTGGCAGAGCTGGAGGCACACAGGTGCGAAGCGTGTTGCAAAAAAAGCATCACGTGGCGTTGTTATGCTGCTGTATGGTGGCAGCATATGGGTAAAGTAGGGTCCAGGTGGCTTGCTGCGCCCCATCTATCTGTGTGTGCCATGTGTGCTTCTGTTTGCGTGCTGTTGCTGGGTGAGTGCCTGAGCAGCAGGAGGCGGCAGGGCTATAACCACACAGGCAGGGCAGAAGTAACATGCAGCTGCTGTACCTGCCTGAAGACCAAGTGGTGGCGGAGCTGGAGGCACACAGGTGCGAAGCATGTTGCAAAAAGCGTTACGTGGCGTTATTATCCTGCTGTATGGTGGCAGCATGTGGTTGAAACATGGTCCAGGTGGCTTGCTGCGGCCCATCTGTTTGTGCTGTGTGTGCTGCTGTTTGTGTGCTGTTGCTGGAGGCACACGTGCGCAGCAGCCACCAACACGTGTTGTTTAGTGTTGTCATTACAGTGTAGTCATCGTGGCAGTGGCTGTGTTTTGCTGCGACGTGGCAGCAGGACACAGCATATGGAGCAAGGTCCTCATGGCTTGCTGTGGCACATCTATCTGTTCGTGCCGTGTGTGCTTCTGTTTGCGTGCTGTTGCTGGGTGAGTGCTTCTGTGCTTCTGTTTGCGTGCTGTTGCTGGGTGAGTGCTTCTGTGCTTCTGTTTGCGTGCTGTTGCTGGGTGAGTGCTTCTGTGCTTCTGTTTGCGTGCTGTTGCTGGGTGAGTGCGTCTGTGCTTCTGTTTGCGTGCTGTTGCTGGGTGAGTGTTGCTGGGTGAGCGGCAGGTTGCTGGCAGGGCTGCAGCCACACAGGCAGGGCAAGAGTTACAGAAAAGAAGCTCTGTTGGAACGCTTTTGTGGGCTGTGGCTGTTGATGCAGCTCACTGTGCTGTGTTTACTGCACGCTTGAGCTTGGCTGGTGTCAAGTGCTGCTCTGTGTTACGTATAAACGCGTAACAGCCTGTCTTGCTGTGTGCGTGCTATCTGTCTGCAGGAATCTCAATTCAGCCGACGAGCAGAAGGATGTTTCACCAAATGTGCTACGCTGCCTTGTCCTTGGGTTGCCTTCAACTTTTGTTTGCACACCTGTGTTTGTGTGTGCTGCTCTGCCGCGGTTCGCTACAGAGATTGGACCTTGACAGGCAAGGAGGAGGGTGCTTGGCTAGTGTGATCTGCGCTTGTTCGCCTTGTGCTGAACAGTAAACACAATGGCACACCTGCCTGTCTTGCCCCCATGTGTGTCCTGCTGCTGCAGGGAGTGGATGTTGACAGCCGGGCAAGGAGATGGGTGCTTCAAGGTGTGATAAGCACTGTTCTGCCTTGTGCTCGACAGTCATCACAACCACATACCTGCCTTGCCCTTGTGTGTGTGCTGCTGCTTCAGGGAGTGGATCCTGACAGGCAAGGAGGCGCCCAAGCAGATCAAGAAGCCAGCAAAGCAGCAGCAGGACAAAGACGCAGCAGCAGCAGATGCAGCAGGCGATGATGGCGCTGGTGGCAGCGCAGATGCAGCAGCAGATGCAAAGCAGGAGCAAGACGGCAAGGCAGATGCTGACACTGCTGCCGCAGCTCCTGATGCTGATGCTGCAGCAAGCGACAAGGCAGACGAAGCAGCTGCAGCAGCTGCTGAGGAGGGAGCTGCAGCAGCAACAGCAGAGGAGCAGGGGCAAGAGGTTGATGCTATGGAGGCGGAGCCAGCAGCAGCAGCAGAGGCAGCAACTGCCGAAGGCGAGGCCGCTGCAGCATCAGTAGATCGAATGACAGCAGAGGCAGCAGGTGACTCCGCGGCAGCACCAATGGAGGTAGAGGAAGAAAAAGACAGTTGATACAATGCAACGTCACACAGATACAGCAGCATGGGTTGCAGCAGCAGGTGATGATGGCGTTGGTAGCAGCGTGGCTGCAACAGCAGGTGTCCAGCAAGAGCAGGGTGCTGATGCAGGCACTATTGCCGCACCACATAACCCTGGTAGACAATGATGACGGAGCAACAGCAGCAGCAGCAGCAGCTGCAAAGGAGCAGGGGCACTTGACGCCTTATGATGATGCATGGTTGCTGACCTGCTCGGAGCAGCAGCAGCGACAGTTGCTGCGGCAGCAGTAGCAGCTGTATGTTTTAGTGAAGGTCGCTGTTGCAGCAGCTGACAATCTCGGCTCCGAAGCTGTGCTGACTTGTAACAGGAGCTGTTCTTGACACGGCACTTGCAACTCCAATGCATAGTATGCAGAGGAAGTAACACCCAGCTGACTCAACGTAGGACAGTAGGGTTGTGTAGCACACTGTGCCTACTAGCAGGTAATGCGTAGAAGGCCCTTCTTGTCAATGCTGCAACTTGTGTTGCTTCACCACCAAGCAGTGATGCAGCCTTCATGCCTTGCAGGCGCAACGCATGCTTGCAACAGCCTATTCACTCTGAATGGTAGCAATGCACGTTCTTACACCATGCCAAGCAGCAACAGTGGCAGCCTGCAGGGTAATGATCGATCATCGCAGTCTTGGGTTCGATAACTCCCGCGCTTTCCTGCCAGCCAGATTCTCACCTAATGGGACAACGCAAGTAGGTTGAGATATCCTAAAAAGCTTTACTGACTGCTGATCATGGCAATCCCTTGCCACCCACAAAAACATGTTCGTACTTTACCTTGGATGCACCAGGTTGGCACCACCAATACTTAGCCCGTTCTGCTTATGACTGTCTCAAACTGGGCCTCTCTAACACCAAACTGATCCAGCTTTCAAGACGTCGACCTTCGTGCCTTTCCTGTGATCGGACGTCAACTGTGCAGCTTTGAGTTTGAAGAGCCCAGCAGCAGAACCGAGCAAGCCGGTTGCCAAACGCAACTAGATAATGGGTGAGCACTTGGCGTAACCACTCTTGCCGCGATCAGGTGTCAGCGGGTCGCATGCCAACTCAAAACCAACACTCACAACAGCAGCAAGTGCAACAGCAGCAGCACAGCACTACAGCCAAGAACAATGGCATAGGACTGCATGCAGCAACAGCAGGTGCAAGGAGTGGTGTAATGCTTGCAACATGCCGTTTTTGTCCTTGATCAGTAAGGGACATCTGGGACGTAGTAGATCAGAACACCAGCGCTGCACCGCTGGTACCTCCCACGTCATGCATGCCTGTAGTTCCTTGCCACAACTGTTACTGGTGATCCTGTGCCATACTATTGCCTCTGCAGCATTCTGCCTTTGGTGCTGCGATCACCCTACACAGCATGCAAGGCGGTGTGATAAGTGCCCTGCTGCTGCTGCTGCTTGCTGTTTGTCCTGCAGACAACAGAGGCGGGCCTCTGCCCTACAACAGTCTAAAGGCCACAACGACATCAAACGGCGCAAATGGCAGTCAAGGTGAGGCACATGCTGCTGATTTGGAACATCCTATGTTGTACTGTCTGAGGTAGCACAGCACTTGCTGGGTGCTGTGCCGCAGTGCATCCAGCACAGCCTCACTGCACGAGCTGGCGGTGCAAGCAGGCGCCAAGGTGGGCTAGGTAGCTTCCCACGTCCCCTTTGGCCAACACTGGTGGGTGCCATGCTTATGGTTGAGCGGCAGCAGGATGAACTGCTTGTTTCCTGGGAGCACAGTCAGTTCAGCAAGGACACCTGCTACGCGACAGCCCGTCCGGTGAGTAATTAATGCCGACAATAAGATCAAGCCTGCCAGCATCATGCTGCCAGCGCTGCTGCGCCGTGCAGGGCCTTGATGGTTATGATGCATACGTCCAGGTACACCATATCTTTGCATGCGGCTGTACATGAGCATATAAGCACCGGTTGGTGTGCTCAAAACGTGTTAATAAAACGACTGCAATGATCGGCGTTGTCTGGATCACCACGCTTACACCGATTACAGCGCGATACTGTGTGTACAGGAGGGCCTGGTTTCCATTTTGATTGGGAATCGACATTTTCCTACAGAGTGCGGGCCATGATGCGAATCGCATCATGCGATCCCAGCAGCATTGTAGGGTTTGACCCTTGCAGAGTTTGATTTCTGAACTCCACTGCCCACCACGCTGCATTGATAATCGAGCTTGTCAGGCAGCTGGGCTACTTCATGAAATATATGGAATGTTGACTATCAAAGGCATGGAGCTCGCCTCAGCAAGGGCAGCAAGGCAGTGCTGAGCAGCAGCAGCGGCAGCGCCCTGCACTACAAACTGGTTGAAACAGGGGTGCCCATGGCCATGTAAGTGTACATACTGATCGTTCTTGTACTGAATTTCCCTGCTACTGCCAAACCGTTTGTCAATCTCAGCAATTCTGCCCAACATCTGCCCAACAACAGGTCCTGGCTTGCATATCCTCCAGAGTTCTGGCCAATAGGCTTGCACGCCATTCAAAACTGTTCTGGCTGCACTTCTGCCATCCCAACTCCTTCCTGCTGCTGATGCTGCTGCATTCTGTGCTTGCTGTTGTATATGGCAGGTGGCAGTGGCAGCGGCTTTGGGCGGTTTGGCGCCAGCCTTGCAGGTGGGCCACCAGGGGGCCAGCAAGGGCCTCGCAGCAGCCTCTTTCCTCGCGGAACAGCCTCGCCAGGCAACGCGCGCAGCGGCAGCAGCCTCTCTCCTGCACGCGGTGAGACCGCCAGCTGTCCAGATGCTTCGTCTCCTATAGCTAGGGGGACAGCATTAGGTTGTCTTTTGGTTAAAAATGGATTGCTGTTTTCACTTGCTTTCTGGTTCACCGGCTACATGCTGCTGCATGCGGCGCCTGGGCCAGCGCTACTGCTGTAGATCATCACCTTGTCACCAGGTGAGCATTGTCGCAATGATGTTGTTCTGGCATTTAGCTTCTTTCTTGGGGTATAACATGAATGTTGAACAGTTGAACAGGATAGGAATACATGTTGCCAGGTAATCATTAGTATGTATCCAACCCACCGCGCACACCACGCTGAAGCGAAGAAGGGGGGTGGCAGTGCTGCAGCGTTGCAGTGCAAGATTGCATCACAATGACCTTCGGCCTGCAGAACACCCTGAGTTGGTGTCTGTGCTCGCTCCCTTGCCTGCCTGCCTGCCTGCCTGCCTGCTCATCCTCTGTTCAACCTCTTGCATGCATTCCAACAAGGTTCGATTCTGAGCCAAGGCAGTATTTCC
Organism: Tetradesmus lagerheimii; assembly: GCA_902809745.2. Lineage (NCBI taxonomy): Eukaryota > Viridiplantae > Chlorophyta > Chlorophyceae > Sphaeropleales > Scenedesmaceae > Tetradesmus > Tetradesmus lagerheimii. The sequence goes on along the minus strand of CADDIJ020001626.1, from coordinate 15,798 downwards.
CTGGATTCAGGGGTACGGTCGGCGAAAGCCGAAGGAAGGATACTGCCATTGTCCTCGCGACTCTCCGCAGGACTCAGTCGATTGCTGGCTATATACATACCAGCCCTACTAGGTATGCAGTCCACCATCTGGGGTGATTCCCACATGCTGCCTAGTAGGGGTGTAAGGGTCTGGGTGGTCTACCTTACACCAGTAGAGAGAATAATAGTCGTTCAATTTCCGCCTCCCCAGAGGGTGAGGCGCGGTGCCGATGCCGAAAGGTAGGGCTTATCAGAATGATTATTATTATTATTCCAACAAGTGCGGGATGCCTGGCTGGTTGGCTGGCTACTAGCCAGCTGGTTTTCTGTCTGTCTGACTGGCCGCTGGTATCCCGGGGTCGCGTCTCACCATGGGCTGTTGCTCCATCCTTCATGTGCTCCCAACACAAGTTTACATATCTTTGACCACAAGCTTCGCTGCATTGCTGCTGCTGCTGTCTGCCGGCCGTGGGTCTGAGTGAGCAGCTGCAGCGGGAGTGGGGCAGGTCTGGCAGGACGCGATGCTGAACATCTGTGAGCACACTCAGTGTCTGTCAGTGACAGACTCTGCGCTGCTGCAGTGTCCAAACAGTATGAGGGGCACGCAGTTTGCAAGCCTTGTGTCTTCGCATAACATTGCTGCTCATCAGCGACTGCCATCTGAACGGGTGTAGGCTGTTGATGGTGCTGATGGTGGTGCTGTTTGTAGTGACTATTGTCACCCGATTACGCTGGGTAGCAACATGTTCATGCCAGTTGTGTGTAGATCACAGACAAAGCATACAAGTGTCCGACAACGGTCGGTGTGCATGAGCCTGGTTCGGCGAAAAACTGAAGCCTTCAATGTGACTACCGCTTCGCACAATGTGGCCGACGTTTGCAGCCGATGAGCAGCATGCGCCGCATGCCGGGCTGCAGGTGCTGCACCGAGTCACATTTTGGATGTCACGCACACACTTGGATGTATATGTTCAACCTTTGAACGTGAAATCATGTTTGTGTGATTTTTGTGCAGCTTTCACTCTACTGACCACCGCAAGTGCCATCAGTAATGCTATGTGCTTGCTGCTCCACAAAGCATGGTGGTAAACCTTTACGGCACATACTGGTAGGATCCTACCTCCGGAGGCAATATCATGCAATATATTCGCATGCGCCCAGCAGCTGTGCAGAGCACAAACAAGTACAATACAAACAAAAAAACAGCACGACCCATGTCATCAGCATGACCCGTGTAATATTCAACATCACTGTTCACTACTGCAAGCCCCAGCAGCAATGTTTTTTCTGTGTGGACCGCGTGCAGGAAAGCATATTCCTCTCACAAACTTGCAATGCAAAATGACTTCACTGAAATGCAGTCCCAGATGCTGAACGAGACACAGTGCTTGTGTGCACTATACAGTGACTGCTAGCACAGACACCATCGTAAAATACCCCCTACAAGCCTCTGTGGTGGGCTCTAGGTGGCAGTACTACTGCTGATTATGTGGAACATGTACTGTATCAAACCAGTCAAGGCAGCCATTGTACAACGCCAACGCATACAGCATGGCACACAGACACAGAGGATATGCTGAAGGCAGCCCCAAATCAGCAATCTGGAACATCTGGACATAAGAATGATAATCATTCACAGTTTGAACTGCCGCAGCGGCAGAGAACGGTTCTCTGGGTGTGCAGCCATGTTGATACATCAGTATTGAGCAGTGTCTGCACCGTGCAGTGATACCTGCCATGATCAGCAAAATCAAGTTCCAGCTGCAATTCCACAGACAACGCCTATGTGTAACCTCACCTCTCATACACGTTTAGGTCCTGCCAAATCAACATTGCAAGATTCTAGTCAGTACAGCTCAGTGCAGCTGCTTAACTTGGTTGTTGTTGGTTGATTACACTGCCAATCAGCTCCGCACATGCGCTGGAACTGCCGACTTGCCGCCAAGCACCAGTTGTATCTGTGCAAGCTTGAGCTGTCCGTCGCTGCGCACTTGCTGCACCTGCTCTGTAAGCCGCTGGTTCTCTGCTTTCAGCTGTGCCGCGTTGCGTGTCAGCTGCTGCACCTGCTGAGCGCTTGCTTCTAGGCAGCTGCGGAGCTCATCAGCCTCTACACTCCGCTGCATAATGTACCTGGTGAGCTTTTCCACTTGGTGTGTCAGCTTGCTAACCTGCGCACTCTTGTCAAGGCAGCTGTCAAACAACTGCTGTACTTCCCCACTGAGCCGTCCAATCTCTGCAGCCATGTCACTGCTGCTGCTGCTGCTGCTGTGCTGTTGCTGCAGCTGTACCACTAATGCCACTCTCCAGCTGGCCCGCTGCACCTGGCACGTCAAGCACCAGCACGCCCTGCACTGGTGGCTCAGCAAGTACTGAGTTGCTGAGTAGCTGCCCTCTGTCTCCATGCTGCTGTTATGATATCGTTGTAAACTCCTGCTGTGCATGTATGGCATCATACGCAGCTGCAGACGCTGCTGGCAGACGCTTTGAGGCAACACCAGTTGCCCTGTACAGCGGGAAGGCCGTCTGCTTGCATGCCCCGGCCGCTTGCTGTAGTGGAGGCAGCAGAAGCCGTGCTGCAAGCTTCGGATGCTGTTGGATTCTGTACATGACGGTCATCACAATCACAGCCTGCAGGCATCAGCACCGCCATGAGGCATGAATTGTTGAACGTCTAGAGAGTGGAGCAGTGCTTGATGCTTTCAAGCACCAAGCAAGTCAGCGTAAGCACATAAGTGGATTGAAGTTTGAGATTCCGGCGGCAAGTGACTCACCTTTCTCGAGATTGTTAGTGGTTGCCACCAGCCAAAGAAGAGGTCAACCAGACCACCAGCAACACAGCATTACAGCGAGCCCCGTACATCCTGTGAACAGGAAGACCGTTTAACCACTGATAAGTGTTTGGAGATGCTTTTGCTATGGGCCAATCGTTCAAGCACAGGGAGGAAACACAGTGCAGGACGCCCAACTTGGCCTCACTATCGTGGAGCTATGGGTCAGCGCTGATGCTGTCTAATGTATCACCAGAAAAATCTATGAGTCAAAAGATTTCGTATAATCAGCTTACAACACTACGATGTGGGGTGTGCGGCCTTCAAGTAAGCCCGCTGTGGGGTTCATTAGGGTTGTACGCAGTACAGCAGCAGTCACACAGTGCACGGTGCCATTGGCACCTCGAAGGACCGGTGCTGGACTCCTTAGAGCACAGCATTCGGTTGTGTTGCTTTGTGACTTACAAGCCAACGCTTTCAAGCCTGAATTCCATCGGCAAATTGCTGGCAAACCCACCATGCATGACACCATGCCGCACTGCGGCTGAGATCATCTGAGGTGCATAAACGGCATCATGTTATTGCAAGTTGAGACCTAGGCGGAATATGCAAAATATGCCAGGAGAATTTTAAATTTTTATTTTTTATATATTATGACAGCTATTTTAGCTAAAAACGAAGCATCTAGCCTTTGGGCACGTTTCTGTGAGTGGATCACTTCAACAGAGAACAGACTGTACATCGGTTGGTTTGTTGTGATCATGATCCCTAGATTATTAACTGCTACTTCTGTATTCATCATTGCTTTCATTGCTGCTCCTCCAGTAGATATCGATGGTATCCGTGAGCCAGTTTCTGGTTCATTATTATACGGTAACAACATCAGTGCGCCTCGAAGCTGCTATTTCGGAGCAAATTCGCACGGGAGTGCTCTAAATCTCCCGGCAACAACAATCTTAGGTGGACAGGTAACTGTGACCCCAGAAATGGGCTCCACTGACAATAGCATGATTGTAAAGCGTTACACAGGTACAGTCACCAGTTTACCTAGTGGGACGCGAGTTGAAACTCTATGGAAAAAGCTACACTGTGTACACTGTGTACACACTGCTTGAAGGCCAAATTCGTTTGGCTGGCCCAGTATTTGAGGGATTTTAGTTCCAATCCGGGGGTCGGTGATAATTCCCCCCGAGAGACGTTTAGGTTATTGATGATGTGCAACCCTGATAGAGCCGTGCTCTCCTCGCCGCTGAAGAGCGTTGTAAATACGAACGGGATTCCTAAGGAGTTAATTCCCATGGTCTTGTACCATGGGATTAGAAGAAATAGTACAACGCAGGGATCGTCCTGCTGTATGTGCTCACACTCGGGTGAAACCTCTACACAGGATGACGGAGGACTAGTAGTACCAGCTCAAAGGCCTGAGGCTTCGTCTTCAGGTGCGGAGTTGGGAAGGGGTCTAGGGAAAACAATTAAGGTAAAGTCGGATGAACGCTGTCGTTCCTCTCCTCCCGACGATGAATTTTACAACCCTACTGATGAAGATTTTTCGAAATTAGTAGGAAAGTGGCGAGATTCAGATAAAACGTCCCGAGGAGTTACAATCCTCCCGCGCCTTATTAAACTTACAGAAACATGTATAAAGGATACTAGTTGTAAGGTAGATGATATCTACCGTATTTTGTACAAACCAGGTATCTACGATCTTGCATACAGTCAAATTAAATCAAACCCAGGAAATATGACGCCAGGATCAGACGGCTCTACGCTTGATGGTAACCATCTCAACCGTTGGAGTTCAGAACTCGTTGACTCTATTATCTCTAAGATGAAAGACGAGAGTTTTCAATTCACTCCTGCGCGTGTAGTAGGAATCCCGAAACAGGATGGAACTAAGAGGCAACTTAAAGTTGCTCCACCGAAAGACAAAATCGTCCAACGTATCTTAGCTTGGATTCTTGAAGCAATTTATGAACCTATCTTTGTGAAGGAATCCTTTGGTTTCCGTCCTAATTTAGGTTGTCATGATGCGCTTAAGCATATCGAGTTAAAATATAATGGAGCAAGATGGTTTATCGAAGGTGATATTTCCAAATGCTTTGGCGACATCGATCATTCTATTCTTCTTAACATCCTACGTCGTAGAATCAAAGACGAAAAGTTTATGCGACTAGTCGCTAAAGCTCTTAAAGCCGGCTATTTAAACCAGTGGAAAGTGCCTCAGGACTGTATCGCTGGTACCCCACAAGGGTCCATCGTTAGTCCTATCCTTTGCAATATTTTTATGAACGAGTTCGATAACTTCGTTCTTAAAAAGCTTGTTCCTAAATTCAACAGAGGTAAAGCTCGTGCCCAACCTCCGGAGTATAAAAGGTTAGCAGCTTCGTCGTACCAAATGAGCAAACGCTATGAAGTAACCAAGGACCCTGTGTACTTGGAGAAAGCAAGAGCTGTACGCAAAAAGTTCCAAACAATGTCTTCGGTATTGGTCAATGATCCTAATTTCAGACGTCTAGTGTATTGTCGATACGCTGACGACTGGCTGATTGCATTCTCTGGTACATATAGCGAGGCGGTGGAAATTAGAGCACCTCGTGCAAAGTTTTTGGGCCCGGCCCGGCCCGGAAATAGCGCTCCCGATTGGGGCCATTTCAAGCCTTGAATGCCACCGCATTGGCATTCTAAATACATTAAAAATGCGTTGAGCATGTTGGAGCCTGTATCGGATGTCTTGTCTGTGAGGCGCTGTAAAGTAACACTCAGGCGGCTGCGCCCATATCGTCCAATCAAATTGTACATCACAAGGACCCTCACTCACTGTGTATTGAATACAATATCTCGATCGTACTTGCTGTTCTTCGTCAGTGTAATGTTCGTTTTCACAATTCGGGCATGCCCAAACAAACACATTTCCTCATCGCACGATATTTCAAACGAGAATGAAAGAACAGAGTAAGCTGCAACTTGTGTGACTATGGCCTGTCTTCAAGGCTACAGCATTGTGCTAGGCACGTCTTCGACAAGTGTAACAAAGCTACTGCAGAACATAGGCAGGCCGTTTTAGACCTGCTGCGGCAAACATACGACTTAGATGTACTGGACCCAGAACAAATCGCAGAATTCCATGCGCAGCAAACACAGCAGCTGCAGCGCCAGCAGGCATGGAGGGATCAGATACACCAGCAGCAGCTTTCTGGCCAGGTGCAAAAGCCACCAGACCTCCAGGGCCTTGCAGATGACTTGCAGCAGGCATTTGCAGCAGCAGCCGCAGCAGAGCCCGCTGGTGAAACAGTGCGCCCCAGCAAACGACGATGTAGGCAGTTTGACCGCTTGCAGCAACAGCTGCAGCAGCAGCAGCATCAGCAGCAGGAGTTGGCAGCTGCAGCCGCAGGTGCTGTTGCAGCAGAAGCCCCTGCTGTTGAACAGGGCCACAGAAACAGCTGCTGTAGGCAGTCACAGCGTATTCAGTGTGTTCACAATAGATATTGGACAATGGAGCCCAAGTTGGGAATAGGCAGCGTTCAACCCTGCCACTGAACAACAACCAACAACAACGACAACACAACAACAACGCAACAACACAAATCACTCAACTTGCTGACGCACTAGTTGTTTATGTGGGCACTGTTCTGCGCAGCAAACTCTACACAGGTGCAGGAACACTGACTCATCATAAGACTTACTGGGAGTCCAAGGCCACTGAACAAGATACGACAAGCAAGGCTGGGCAGCAACTTGTGGCATGCTACATGACTGATGAAGCTCGGTACCATAATGTGTCATGCAGCCAGCGCAATGCATGATCATGCAGGCTATGGGTTCATCATGGAATTGACATGAACGAGCACGCCCCTCTGCTGGCCATCAGCTGTATGCTGACACAGATCACCTGAACGTGATTAGGAGCTTCCAATACACATCCTTAATCCTACGTGGGTTGTATACAGCATTTGCCTAGACTGGCCCATTCAACGTTCACTGAACTGAGTTGCGCTGCAGTGCAGAGGTAGGTATGTTAATGACCAAATCAGTCACAGTGGCCACCATGGTGATATGATATTGAACGCTGCAGCGGTAGCCTGCCATGGTGCATGGCGCAAGCCTGCAAGACAACCCGGTTGAAGGCTTTTACTTGAAGCTGTCCAGTTGAACGGCTCGGCCAAAGGTCCTGGACACCTGCAGCGATGGTGGCGGCCTGTCTGCTGCTGTCATCTGCGGCAGGGCTTGAAACTTGCCACGAGGCTTCTACTGGCAGCCACGTGTGGCTGGCTGCTGCTGTGTAGCCTGCTGTGTGCACTGCTGTATGCACAAACATCGCGTGGATGCCAAGATGGCACTGCAAATCAGCTGCTGCATCAACCCAGGAGACCGCAGTGCACAGTGCAGCGTGTTCACGCTGCGCCACACCTGCTGATGCTTGAAGGAAGGTCGAAGATGGCGCTGCAGCTGATGCGCGGCTGGGCAAGAGGAGTCTCCGAGACAGAAGTTGTTGCCAGCAAAACAGAACCAATATCTCTACAGCCGCTGTAGAGCGTGGCACGCTCTGACTATCAAAGTCAGATTGATCGATTGAATTACTTGTGCAGCAACAGCAAAAAAGTCAAGCACAGCAGTGCCACGCAAGAGCATCTAGACATTCAGCCGGGTTGCACCAATTAGAAGTTGGAGTGCGGCGCTTCCACTGTTGGCAACCATCAGCACGTCACGGTGAGTGTATCCATGCTGGCAATGTGAACCTCCGAGGCAGTTGAATTGTGCCAGCGGCTGGCGGAGCTGCTCCGGGATCGGGACAGTGCTGCCTGATCACCGTACAGAGTAGAGATGCTGCTGCCTGCGGCGCTCTGCTGGTGCTGCAGGTGCCGCCTTGTTGGTATGCACCAGCCTGCTTGACAAACCAACTGGATCCCGGCTTGAGGGCTGCAATGTGACGTTAATCATTACGGTACTGCTTAGCACAATGTGGCCGATGGAAGCATCCGCTGAGCGGCATACGGCTGCAGGTGCTGCATTGACTTACATCTTGAATGTCACAATTATATGTATATGTACTGTATATACACATATACATTATGTGCGCATGCGCCCAGCAGCTGTGCAGAGCACAAACATCGTAGGGTACACAACAAACACAACACAGCATGACCCGTGATAAACCCATCACTAATGCTGATGCAAGCGCTGCCACAATGTAACAGCTGTGTGGACTGCGTGCAGAAGGGCATGTTCTCTCACGCACTTGCAATGGTTTAAACGGAATGCAGTTCCACATGCTGAACGTGTAACACAATGCATTTGTGCGCTACACAGTGACTGATACTATCAGTGGCACTGAAACCATTGAACCCCCTTTCTTATGGGGGTCTGATTTGGGCCCCAGGTGGTATTACCACTGCTGATTGAGTGGAGCACTGCTCCACGTCACGGTGACGTAATCATTGTAGTACAATCCAACTGCCCGACGCAACCAACATGGTACACCGTGTGAAGTGAACGTTGTAGGCGGATCGGTGTAGAGCGCCCACCGGTGTACAGCATACAGCATGGCACACCAGACATAGAGGACGTGCTGGGGGCAGTCCTATCTCAGCAACCTGGAACACCTGGACACAACAATAATAATCATTCACAGTGTAAACTGCCAGTGCTTTGAGTGTTTGCAGCCACGTTGATACCGTATCAGATAGGCTATCTGCCATGATGGGGCAGTGTCTGCACAAGACGTGATAACTGCCGTGATCAGCAGTAAAAATAAGCTACACAGAAACACATGGGTTTCATATCCTACGTTTGATTGCACCGCTCATATACATGTTCGGGTCTTACCAACAAAAACAATGCATGATTCTAGTCAGTACAGCTCAGTGCAGTTGCTTGATCCCTACTTATAATTCATTCACACTAACAGTCAGCTCCGCACATGTGCTGCACTTGCCGACTTGCCGCCAAGCACCAGCTGTATCTGTGCAAGCTTGAGCTGTGCATCGCTGCGCAACTGCTGCACCTGCTCGGTAAGCCGTTGGTTCTCTGCTTTCAGCTGTGCTGCATCGCTTGTCAGCTGCTGCACCTGCTGTGCGTTTGCTTCTAGGCTGCTGCGGAGCTCACCAGCCTCTACACCCTGCTGCATATTGTACCTGGTGAGCTGCTCCACTTCGTGTGCCAGCTTGCCAACCAGCGCACTCTTGTCAAGGCATCTGTCGAACACCTGCTGCACTTCCTCACCGAGCCGGCCAAACATTGCAGCCATGTCACTGCTGCTGCTGTTGCTGCTGTGCAGTGCTGTTGCTGCAGCTGTACCACTAATGCCTCTTTCCAGCTGGCCCGCTGCACCCGGCACGTGAAGCACCAGCACGTCCTGCACTGGTGTCCCAGCAAGTGCTGAATCGCAAGTGTTCTGGTCTCTGTCCCCCTGCTGCTGTGTTAATACCATTGAAAACTCCTGCTGTGCACTTGTGGCATCATCCACAGGTGCAGACGCTGCTGGCAGATGCTGTGAGGCAGCACCAGTTGGCCTGTACACAGGGAAGGCTGTCTGCTGGCAAGCCTGGGCCTGCAGCTGTAGTTTGGGCATCAGAAGCCGTGCTGCAAGCATCTAATGCCGCTGAATACGGCATTTCACTGCTATCAAGATTCCCTCCTGCAGGCATCAGCGCCGCCATGATGCAGGAGATTCAAACGTGCACAGGTCTGTGCTGTAGCAGAATGGAGCAGTGCTGTCAAGCACCAATTCAGTCAGCAAAAGCACAAAATCAAGCATCTTGTCATGTACATCTGCAAATATCTCACCTTTGTCGAGCCTGGTAGTTGCCGGAACACGGCGAAGATGGTCAACAGACCACGAGCAACACACGAATGTAGCGAGGCACGTACATCCTATTGGCAATATGGACACCAAGTTAGTTAACAAAATTCAGATAAGCTGTTGCTGTTGTGATAACTTTCATCAAAAGCGAGGAGACACAGAGTCGAAGTGCCCAACTATCGTTGAGCCATGGTAGTGGTTCTACTCATACATGGCCACCCTCATGGATCTAGAAATAAATTAGCTGAAATAAAGCACATATATGTAACTTAACTTGCGGAAAGTTCTGGAGAGCAACAACACATGAAATGGAGCGGCAATTCACGGTCAACGCCCTGGTGTTATTTACGCGTTTTCGGTCAACGCTGCTTTCACCAAGCAAAGCTGCAATAACTTGCCATGACCCAAGATGGGTCAGCACTATCTACTGTATCACCAGAAAGCACAAATGCCCCATCCAGTCGTTACACACCTCGATTTTGTGTTCAACCGTTGAACAAGTGACTTTGGGGTGTTGAGGTCACAGGGGTTGAACCTGCTGGAGGTTCATTAGGGTTGTATAGCTGCTGCATGGCACCTCAGTGAATGGCCTGGAAATCGTTCTGAAGCGTAGTCCGGCCGTGTAGTTGCACGTCTTAATCACCCAGCGCGTCCTAGCGGCAAGCCCTTTGGCAGTGGCTGGTGAATAATCGTGCATGACATGATGCCGGCATCATGCGGCTCCGCACTGCAGGCCAGGCCTGCATGTGTCACACCTAGTTACAGGCGTGAATGCCATTGGCCTCAATTGCCACACCAGCGACATTGACTCGAATGTAAAACACAGACGAGATGAGGCCCTCAGCCCTGTATACCTGTATCAATGGCATCAATGGCATCAGGTCACATGAACTTCAAGACTGAGTGACTGCCTGGGTGGGCACTGTGATAGTGATGCACAGCCTTGTGTGCATGCGCAGCCTTGCATGCGTGAGCACCCTTGCACACAGGGGTAGGGTGTCACTGCATGTCAGATCATATCAGGAAGTCTGCTAGAGTGCTACAAAGTTTTCACAGCAGATAAAGCAGGGATGTCTGCCTCAGCAGGGGCCCGACTTCCTTGCAAGGACAATTGTAATCACCAGGCTAACGCTCGCTTCATAAACAATTTGTAGCAAAAGGTTGGGCAGCAAGCCTTGCTGCTTGCATGGCATGATTTAGTATTACTAAGTATGGCATACTATGCCACATCCTGTGTCGCGCAGCCCACAAGCACTGCAGTCCAAGGATGAAAGTGCTGCAAGGCTGCAACAGCCACGCAGCATTCGCTGCTGCTGTGGTCACTGCTGTGTGCACATATACCACATGGCTGTCAAGGTAGCACTGCACAATGGCTGCATCAAGCCAACTTGGCGCTGAGCGCGCAGTGCCACTGTGAGAGTGCAGCTTGTTGTCGCTGCAACGACACTTGCTGATGCTGTCAATTTGCTTGGAGGGATGCCTGCACCTGGCGCCTGGCGAGGCTGGAGGTCAGTGCCATTCTTGTTACCAACTCTGCAACATAATCCCTACAGCCAACACCAAGATCATCACCTGTGCAGCAACAGCAGCAATTGCAAGCACAGCAGTGTTAAGCAGGATCTCCTGATTGGCTGGACCAAGCAGCATTTGTGCACTGCACTTGCGCTGCTGACAACTGTTGATGGCATCAACCGCAGGTGAGTGGAACTTTCTTTTACTGGCCTCGTCACACTGAACATCACAGCAGACGCAGCTGCACTGTGCTGAGCTAGCACAATAAAGGGTAAAGCTGCTGCTGCTTGCCATCCTCAGCTCGTGCTGCAGGTGCCGCCTTTGTTTGTGTGCACATGACAACTTGTTTTTCGGGAGAAGCCGGAGTATCTTCAAAGACTGCTTGTCATATTATGGCCAACAGCACTCACCGCAGTGTCCCTGCTGCTGCTGCAGCCGCTGCCTGCACTGTTCCGTACGCCAGCAGGCGGCACCAAATTGAACGCCGTACCCGGCAGTGAACCGCTTTCAGCAATGCTGCTGCTGCCGCTGCCAGCCAGTGCTGCACCCCGATGTGAGCCCACAGTTGGCACACTGATGTTGAAGAGGCTCTTTGACATGTTACTAACAACGTTGGCAAGACCTTCAAACACCGGCTGCAGCAGCGGCTCATCAAGCTCTGGCCGCCGCTGCCGTCTTGGCCGTCGCGGTTGTTCTTCTCCTTCAGCTGAATCTGCATCGTCTGCCGCATCTTCTGCTGCTGCATCTCCTGCTACTGCTGCTGCTGCCACTGCTGCTGCTGCCACTGCTGCTGTAGCAGTTTTAGCCTCCTCTGCTGCCTCAGCAGCAGTCACCGTTGAGTTGATAGCTTCTCGCACTGCATCTGCTACCATTGCCAGCCCCCTGCAAGTGTGCACTATCTCCCTGAACTCGCTAGCTGCACAGTTGAACAGCGTTGATTGAAAACACGCCACGCCAGGTACTGACGCTACACCTATGCTGTTGCAGGGCACCATCTGTAGCTCTGAAGTGTCTGCCCTGCATGCTGCCGAAGTGCTGCGAGCTGCATAGCACATCTCAACAGGCGTGCTCCCAGCATGCTGCAGTACTGCTGCTGCAGCTGCTGCGCTGCTGCCATTCATCGTGTGCATCTGCACACAGCCCTGCATGCTACAAAGCTCGTCGTTGCTGCAGAAGTCTGTGTTGCATGTGTTCATGTAGCCCATGTGGCACTTGCGAGGAGCTGAGGCTGACACCATGAGGTTCAGCTGCTGCAAGATGCCAGTCGGCTGGCACTCCTTCCGCCCCTGCCACTCCATGCAGTTCGCAAGTAGGCTTGAGTAACATCCTGCTGTGCCGCAGGACAGCTGCAGCATCAGAAGCATCAGCAGAAGCAGCAACAGCAGCAGCAGCAGCAAGCCCGGTGTCATATGGCAAGCGGCATAAACCGTTGATGGCTCAACTGCTATCCAGGTAAACTCTGCAAGCTATCGCAGCCTCTGCATGTCAGCAGGCTACGTGATTACCAGTCCAGGAGCACAGACAGGGATGCCTGCTGCTGCAGCGAGCCCACTCCACGTCGAGCCGATAACAAGTAAATAGAGTGCTAACGCGTTCATAATTGTCTCTTAAAGCTTGTTTGTTCTATTTTGGCAGCATGCGCAGCTCCTAGCAAGGGAACGTCGGTGGGCGGGAAGCATCAGCAGCATCGGCAGACGATCACGTCATGAGGCTCGAGCCAAGGGAATACTGATTATGTAAACGTTTAGAATGTGACGGCGTTCAGCTCCAAATAACCCAAGCACGTGTTGTGATCACCAGTTGCTTGCGACGCAAGATAGGCGGGTGCGCTGTGCGATGCTTCACAATGATAACTCAGCTCTGAGCAGTGGATGACAATTTGCGTGCTGTGCCTTGAATGACAGCCAGTTGTCGGCGACAACAGGGACTTGTCATGTTGCAGCATTTCACTCATCAGCAGTACAGTCAGTCAGGTCCATCATGCATGCCTTGCTCAAAAGTCAGCAGGGCACTCTGCTTTTGCATTGAACTCGCAGCAGATGGAAAGCATCATGCAATTGCGGCAGCCAGCGGCAGCAGTGGATGCTTGCCTGTTGCAGTGACGTTGTTGATTTCAGAGTTCCAATCATTGCAGCAGCTGGCAGCGGCCGCTGATGCAGGCTGCATCTGATACACTGTGAAATTGCAGCAGCAACCTAGCCAAAAACCAGGCAGAGACACCCTACCCTTGCTTTCCACTGTGTCTGGCAAACATTCCTGCCCCACTGCAATCCTTTTTTCAGTAAGTCACTGACTTGTCCGGCGGGACGTTAAACACGTGGCGCAGTGGTGATGACGGACGAACAGTGGCCGAAAGGTTGCAGGTTCGATTCTGAGCCTAAGCAGTATGTCCCTGGACTCAGGGATACAGTCGGCGAAAGCCGAAGGAAGGATGCTGCTAATGTCCTCGCGACTCTCCGCAGGACTCCGTCGATTGCTGGCTATATACACACCGGCCCTGCTAGGTATGCAGTCCACCGTATGGGGTGATTCCCACATGCTGCCTAGTAAGGGGTGTAAGGGTCTGGGTGGTCTACCTTGCACCGAAAATAGAGAGAATAATCAGTCTGCTTTCCGCCTCCCCAGTGGGTGAGGCGCGGTTGCCGATGCCGAAAGGTATGGCTTACAAGGATTGATTATTATTATTATTATTAGTAAGTCACTGACTTGAGCAGTGTCCAATGATAGTGAAAGCAGTGCCGCAGTCCGACGTCGAGCTGCTGCCAGCATCAACAAGCTGCAGTGCCCAAGTCTTCCATGCTTTGCCATGCGTCGACATTACATCTCTCATGCCATGCACAATAACGACTTCAAGTTGAAAGTTTGAGTGTGACCGCACCTGCTCCTGCACCTGCACTTGCCTACCAGGGTGCCTCCTCGTTCTTTGGAGTGACCATCAAGATTTTGACTATACAGTTAAGCCATTACACTGGCGCTCAAATGACTGCAGCCTGTAGCCACATATTGTGGTGGCAGTGGCGGTGGTAACGGGTGGCGCGCTGCTGTTCACATACTCTGGGGCACCAGCCCATGACGAACCCCCTGCCGCTGCCTGTTCTACTGCTGCTTCAGGTAATTATTCAAGATATCGAAGTGCGTACATGCGCAGCCCTCTACTTGATGCTCCCTGGACGCAGAAGGGTTGGTGCCCCGGAAGCTCCTGGATCTGGACAGCTATGATCTACTTGTTCAGCACTGACAGTAAGCGGCGCATTACAGTGGGTCAGGCCAGCCTTGCTTGCGTGCGCAGCCTTGCGTGAGTGAGCAGCCTTGCATGCAGGGAAAGGGTGTCACTGCATGCTTTGCTGCTTGGTGCTGCTATCTATCTTCTATATATTCACCATTTATGGTGTTTATGCCTAGCAAAGCAGTCCTTTTCAGGGCGGGCTATGCTGGGTGGGTCTTTGCTGAGGTTTTGGATCTGGCAGGTGTTCTGCCACTGGGGTGATTTATGCTGGGCTTGCCGCAGGGCACTTTATGTTCCTGTTTTGTCGCTTCGCGACAAACAGTCTGCCGCTTTGCGGCAGTGGTAGACGTTGCAATGGCTACCTCTGAAGAGTTGGTAGCCAGACTTCAGACTTTGGAGAACGAGTTTGCACGTATGAACACTCAAGCGGCCGGGGCTTCTTCGTCGCGAGCGCCCGAGCCTTCTGTGGCCGTTCCTGCTGCTAGCACCAACGTGCGTCTGCCCTCGGCAGTTGGTGACGTCCACATGTAGCTGAGAATCCGGTTCCGCGCGCAGCACACCTTCCTAAGACACCTGTACTGTTCGATATGCGCATGGATCGGGGCTACTTAGCTGTCAGCCAGGTCGGTAGCCCCGCCATGCTCCACGAGTACCGCTGGTCAGCGAGCGCCTTTAGCTATTTTAAGGACACAGTCGTAGAGATGGAGCGCATCATCCCAGCTCTACAGGACGAGGCGCAGCGCAGGGCTTTTCGGTGCTGCTGGCACAGTTCAAGGGCGTGCTGGCGCTCATGGAGCAGCGGCTGGACTACCTTAAAGTCTTCGGCGAGCACAAATTCCGCGAGCCGGGGCTGGTGGCAGCAGTGGAGAACGCTATTGCTGGCAAGTCTGACCTGCCTGTTACATCCAGCACTGTGCTGGATGCTGTGGCCAGCTTCAGGGACAAGAAGGACACCACTGCTATCAAGCAGGGTGCCTCCCGGGACTACACAGCAGAGCAGCAGGGGCGCGGCAGCGGCCGTGGTCGGCGAGACCGGACTGGCCAGCAGCAGCAGCAGCAGCAGGGCGGCAGGCACCCCTACAACACCCGCCAGCAGGCTGCGGACGGCGCAGCCGGTGAGCGTTAGGTGTCATGTGGAGGTGATTGCAGGGTTTGGCAGGGCGGTGGGAAGCTTTGGGTGCAGATCCTGAGCTTGTGCAGGCACTGCGGCATGGGGTTGTCCCACAGTTTGAACAGCCACCGCAGCCTTACGACTATGGCGGGCTCTGGTTGGAGGGTGAGCGGCTGCAGGCGTGGGAGGCATTGCGTGATCATTACATGAGCATTGAGGCCATCAAAGTGGTTGATTCTCTCGAGTGGTGCAACTTTGCGTTTCTTGTGCCTAAGCATTCAGGTGGCTACAGGCTGGCGGTTGACTGCCGGCCCTGTAACTCCTGTGGCCCAGAGTATCCTACTGCTTACGACCATTTGTAC